>WUQG02441982.1:0-13516 GCA_011317285.2 Androctonus mauritanicus
CTCTGGACGGAAACCATTATGTTAACCATTATGTGGAAACCAAACCTTTTTTACTCAAGGAGAATTAGTAAATACAAAAAACATGGGTACCGGTAGTTTTTATTTCCGTCAATGATGTTCGGTCACTGTTTTGATTAACTTCAAAATGACCTAGCATAAAGTGGTCCGTATCTATGGTAATATAAAAATGGCCTACCTTACATTACTCCAGCCTCCAGTCTGACATGGCGCGGGGACATTAGTAACATTCAGCCCTTAAGGATGTTCATTTCGCAGAAACGGCTTACAAACACCACCAATACTTCAGCTATCACTTAATTCACAACACAAACAACGACCATACCGACCGAATCCGAAAGAAAACAAACAAACATTGTTATTCAAGTAGTAGGCTACTTTACCGGACAAGCAAAATATCTGTTCCATGCTTTGGAATCTGCTGTTCTATCGATAAATAAGAATTCATTACAATGATTTTTCAATACGATAAATGTGTATATATTTTGCATTTAGGATAGTTTGATTAATGAAAATCGACCGTATTCGGTAAAGTTAAGCTTTTCATATTTATCAGTTATCGACCCATGGGTGATTCTACCCATGGTCAATAACTGATAAATATGAAAAGTAATGACAGAAATAATTTTGATTTTTAATTACTTAAATTCTTATCCAAAAAATCGATATACAGTAATATTTAAATGTACTTACTGTCTTGTTCTTTTCCGATCCATCATTCAAATACTGTACTATTAATTAAAATCAGAGTCCTCAAGCAAGTATAAACTAAAACCACTTTTAACATTCCACAATGCAGTTCAGAACACTTTTAAACTGATTATTAGAAATATGTTTACTGTAAGATTACGTTTATTTATATTCTGATAATAACTTTCGAAAATAAAAATTTGTCTTGGTTAAAATTTACATAACAAAGTTGTAAATTTATAAAATTTGCAAAAAGTCGTTAATTTTCTAAAGACTTTTTACAAATTTCTTCGTTAATTTCTTAAAAAATTATTTTAATAATAATTTAATTTCAAAGATTCTAATTAATTTTATAACCTGAATAATCTAAATTTATTTTAATAATGAAATTTTATTATATAAATAATTAAATTAATTTAATTTTAAAAAACTGCGCTTAATTTAACATTGTTTCATCATTAATTTTAAAAAATAGGGGTGTACTGTAAATCAATTCAACAGTATTTGAATTATTACACTATTAATATTAAAACAACTCGAATAGTTTAACTATAAATTTAATAAATATTAACAGTTCTTTAATTTTAATTAATTTATTGACACAAACAGTATTTAAATATTAAATTGAATGCTAAATTATTAGGCTGAAAACTATAATTTTCAAAAATAAAATTAAGATTTTAATTTCGTATTTTTGTGTAGAATTTTAATTGAATCAAATCTTTAACTAATGCAAAATTATGTTATCTTAAACGCACGAAAAATACTAAAATTAAATATGAATAGCCCCATACCTCTTGTTACTCGAAAATTGAATAACAATCTTTTTCAATTATAGATAATTTTGAAAAATTAGCGCAATTGAAAGAAAGAATTGCCAGATCATAATTTATTTACAGGCAAATGTGTTATGATATTATTCAAAATAAGAAAATAAAAAATGAATAAATTAGAAACAATGAATAATCAGCAAAAACAAATTAAGAAAGAATAAAAGAATTGAATTAAGAGAAGACATTTTACTCAATTTGCATTTTGTTATTAAAATTATATTTTATCAACAAATATATCCTTTCTTTACTGGAGTGAAAACAACTCAAAAGAGAATTTTGCCACTTTTTTTTTTTTTTTTTTTTTTGCCATATCCCAAGATACAAGATTAAGCAGATTTGTTTTTTTTATTAAAATTTGACATATTTATTTTTGTTAAAATTGGCATAAAAAAACATATTAAAGAAGAGTGAACGCTGAGTGTATTCAAATATGTATTGTACAGTTTGATCTTACAGATTTAAAGAAATACGCTACTGTATAATGTTTAATTCGATTAAGTAGCAATAAATTTATATCTCTGCTAGTTAAGATAATATAGTTTATTGAAAATTCAATATTGTATACATTCAAATCTTCACATTATATAAAGTTTTCGTTATTTTATTTTGAACATTTTAAAATAATTTTAAAAAAATTACTTTAGTTGTATATGTCAATTTTATTCGTCATTCCGCCATAAAGATATTTCGAGAATAAACATTACGATGTAAACAAATTTAAGAGATCACTCCTTATTATCTAAGTTACATTTTTATTAATTTTGAAGATGCTAAGTGTTATCTATACAAGATAGAACCATTAAAACAAAAAAGATAATCATTGGAAGCATTAAAACGTCGATATTCCTATAACTATTATGATCTTTTGAAACTATTTTAAATAGTTTAAAAATACATTTACCCAATAATGAGCTTTAGAGAGCACACGCAAATCTTTTGATAAATATGTCTCTAATTTGAGAGTTGTTCTTTTTGTTTGCTTGTTTATTTATTTCAGGAAAAACATATCTTGCGTGTCATAATCATACTTTGACTTATTAGTCTTTCTCTTCCTCGTATTTGCACATTTGAATGTACTGTACATCTCGAATAGTGACAATCTGGCAATAATATTCTCCGAAGCAGAGTAGGCGCAAAAGAGTTTTTGAAATGTGGGAAAGGTAAGAATTAAAGAAAAATACAAATGTATCAAGACAGACGGTAGTCCGTCGTCGCCAAGGGCCAGAGACTATCGTCTATATATCACTGTAAGCAGACCTTGGCAGCCAATTATTTGGTTAATTATTTAAAATGTTAATATCAGTCATATTTACAATGCATGTTTTTATGTATAGGCCTATACCAAATCTTTATTTGTTAAAAACAGATATACAGTAAAACATCGATCTAACGTTTTCCAAGGGGACGGCGAAAAAACACGTTAGATAGAGGAAAACGTTAGATCGAAAAACGTTAGACTGAAACATTTTAATGTTATTTTCCTCCATTTTTTGCCGGGACCGGAGAAAAAGAATGTTAGATCGACGAACGTTAGATCGAAGTTTTACTGTACATATATACAGTATAATTTACATCTTCAACCTGCATGTTTATCATCTATTTGACAAATTGAATAATTCAAATATGCTTGAAACAACTTATTTTGGTATTCGAATTTATTACTATAAACTTAAAAATTAGATACTTTTACTTAACTAAATTATTCATAAACTTTTCAGAAAATTTCGTTTTTTGTAGTAAATATGAAAAAATGAAAATTTATTAATAAGAATGAAAATTTTCTCCGTGGCTACAAGAAATATGATTAAATTAAAGATATACAGTATCTGGAATTAATTTGTATAGGCCCTATATCTCTAACACAATTTTTTCACTTTTATATCCATTTTGACTTCCTTCGTATATTTGTTAATTATGTTGTCTTTTATAACTTTTGGAGCCACATCTTTACCTATCAAGGGGATTATATGCTCCAATGATCTTTCTGGGCTATTGGTAGTTCAATTTTGCCATAGATAAGTTTATACAATATAGTATAAGTATAATATAAATGGTTTTTTTCTCATTTATAGTGAAATGTTTCAGCATTTTTAAATGAAATTTCTGGAAAATCGATAACTATCACTGCCATCACGTTAAAATTAATTGAGGATTGCTAATGACAAATTATAGTTCTCCGTTTTGACACTATGATTTGAACTTTGCTATGCTACTTAATGTCTGTCAAGCTTAGCACATCATGTTCTGTAGTAATTTTCTTTCTTAGCCAAAGCATATATGTCAAAAATTTGAGGCCAGAATCAAAAAAATGTGTACTGATTCCGGCTTCAAATCATGGCATATCTACACATACATATATACTGAATTATGCATTGTATATAGATTATTACGGCTGTTTTCAATTTACCATTAAAAATTAACCTAACCCAATTTTTTTATTCTGTTTTGAAAATGGCTACAGTTCAAAAACGTTGAAAATGGATATCTTAGGAGTTGTTTCTCACATGAACAGTATCAGTCATATTTCAAAAAGTATTTATCAGAATGTAACTACAGTCGGCCAGATGGCTGAAGTGAAAGTGTGCAGTGTTTTCACCCTATAACATCCGGTTTCAATTCTCGGTTCAATATCTCTAAAAATTTTTTCAGAATAAGATCAGGGCCCGGCAATCGAACAGCATCCTCTTCTTACGAATGATTCCGTCAGTGATATAGCGGTCTGTGGTGGACACTGGAATGCCCGCCGCTTAATATTCATTGGATTGAAAGCTACATTAAACTACATAGATATAAATATAAGTATATTTTTGATTAAAAAATTATTGTAATTGTTAAATTAACAAAAACGTAATATTGTATATAATGCAATTTAAAAATTTTTTTTATGATTGAATGATTATATTTATCAATGATAGCTCGTTGATCCAGAAAGTAGTGGGGCAGATTAAAAAAATGATTAAATTGATGTAATTATAGTAAGCTCTAATATCGATAAACTTATAAAAAAGAAACATAATAATTATGAATCACTTAATCAGTAAAAAATATTAACCACAAAAGATTGAAAGCATCTAGTGACGCACACTCTTGTACAGTGTTAAAAAGTTAGGAGTAGGCCTACATTATGCACAGGCCCGAGGGAGCTAGTCCCAATGTTCCATAAACTCATGCATATACCATCAGTGCGCCAACTAACAGCAACTAGCAATAATAATATGCATTCCCATATCTAATATCCAATACCAAGCATGGTAGAATGCGATAATAAATATATTTTTTCGAGGTAAATGATTTTTATTTTTATAACAGTAACTTAGATTATCAAAAAAATAAATAATTTGTTAATCAAAATGTTTTTTACCAATTTAGTTTGATAAAATTTATTGACTGGGTCCTGCCCCTCTGGTTTCCTGACGAACGGCTCTAGTATTTATTTATTTATATTTCAAATTAAAATTATATCGATACTTTAATTTTTACTAATTATGCATAATGATTTTTATAATTTTAAATCAAATCTCAAACTTTTCTCTCTTTTCTCTTTTAATAATTATACAATTTTTTTTTTTTTTATATAATTTTTATTCAAATAAAATTTATATAAAACATGAGAAATAAATAAATAAATATTCTTTCTATCTTACACATCCGACTAGCGACTGAAAAATTTTTATTGCAATTATAAGCAATAAACAATTTTGTTCTTGGTACTGCCATAAAAGATATAAATTTTTAAATCAATAATATTTTTATTTATTTATTATTATTTTGCAATTTAAAGGCTTAAAAAAATGATAATAATTTATTACTAAAAATCTAGTGAATTTAAAGATTTATTCGTTTGTCACTTCTAACATGATTAAACTTATAATTTATGCATAAAGCAATGTACATGGCATATCCATTCTGAGTTTAGCCGAGGAATTTCTTTAAAGTATCTATTATGAATTCAATGAAAAAATATGCTTTATAAGTTTATACTGTACAAGAAATAGTTTAAATAATGTAAGTAATGAACTTATTGTAGTATTATTTATTTAAAGTGCATTTACAATGTTTATACGTTTAATGTAATATTTTTCATTTATATATCAATTTAATTTAAATAAGGTTTGAATAGTATTACTTAAAATTAATGAAATTTGGCATTTCATTAATTTTAAGTAATACTAAAGCATAACTAAATTTTGCATTTAGAATATAATTTTTTAAACGATGACTATAACTTTCAATAGGAGTTGTTACCCGAAAGGATATTCTACTGATCCCGAACGTTTAAAAAACGTATACGAGAATGAATTCTATGAAAATTTAACTCCTTTAAGTTTTGATGATTATTTTTTGAAAGATAATTCAAGACATCTTTCGTTTACGAAAGGTAACATATTTGATTTTCATACTTGTATTAAAATTAAAAATCCATAAAAATGTCAAAATTATCTTGATATTTTAGTCTGGTTATTTATTAGAAATTATAACAAATTTCCACAAAAGTTTTGGCATTTTTGTAAATTTAGCTTTTAGTATTTTTATTATTAGTAATGATAAATTAAAGTATAAAATTATGAAAATGCATTAGTATATTAGTAAATTAAGAATATGGAAATCTTAAAATGTAATTTTTATATTTTAAATAGTTAATTATTTTAATATTTATTTTAAGAATTTTTTTTTAATTAATAATATATTAAAATATGAATTAGCGATTATATTTTTAACTTTATAACACGCATTAAAATAATGGTTATATTCAGAATAACTTTAAAATCTTAGAGTCGATATTAGTTGTTAAATTATCAAATTTATTTGCACTTCTATACTAATATAATTTCTTTTGCTAAACTTTTTTTGTTATAGAGAGATAAAAAAACTGAATTTTATTACAATAAAAAAGTCTAACAAATATGAAGAATAGTTTTCAGAAGCATTTGCTTTGACCTGTTTGAAATTAGAAGTAATTTACTTTAATCATAAAATTTATTTATCAAAATAATGTGAAAATAGCAAAAGATTTCGAAAAGCTTAAATAATTTCAAAAGATCAATGTCTAAAAAAAGGTATACGAACTGCCATATTCCCCAAAGTATCGAGTAATATGGCAATGGCTAAAAAGCAACATTCAAAATACTTTTAGATAGCAAAAATATTTATGAAAATATTAAGATGTAAAAATTACTTAGTTGTACTGGTATATATTAAATAGATAAATATTGTTTGTTCTTTGAAATACAATATCATTTAAAAGCAGTTCGACATTCAAAAAAAGTATAGTGTGCTACGGCATTCATTTTGACACACATTCAAACAATAGTATACAATATTGATCATTTTGAATAGTCTTGGTTCCTGAAATGGTTCCCGTAATAAATGTGAAGTTCATTTAAATCGGGCAATATTTACGCGAGCTGTTACAAGAAAAATATGCGATTCTTTTTCCATCATCATATCAATAATAATGAGCCAATATTGATCGTTTTCAATGAGGTCTATTCTCTAATGGGTCCCAATAACATATGTGAATTTTTTCAAATAGGATAAAATATATATATTTACAATAATAATTACGCTTTCTATCGTGTTTCCGGGCAGACAACGGGCAAATAGTAGGACAAACCGAAATCATATATCCCTTTTTATTTTAGAATGAGAAGATCAAAAAATAAGTATTGAAGCAATTTAAAGAAAAAGGGCATATAGTAATATGTTGTGCGACATATTACTCAATTGTCCATCGATGCGTATTGCATCGATATTAATGGAACTGTCAAAATTCAAATTAATAATCAATAGGAATCATAATGGTAGCATTCAAGATGGAAAAATTATTATAAGATATATATAATCTATAACATACTAACATCAGTCCTTTCCAATTTCGATTTTGAATAGTAATCAATTAAAAAAAAACTTAACAGAAAAACTTTCGACAGTAATGGCACTAGTAATCATTTGATTATCAGGCAAAATCCAATATATAATTCCGAAGAATTGAATGTGTCTATCACTTATCATTCATCTTTGATAATGACTCAATATGCGCAGACGCAAAACTTCCAAAATTATATCTCAAATAAGGCATCATTTTAATAGTATCAGTACAGTGTATTTTCCCGACTTACTATATATAATAAAATCCAAAATAATCGCTCAGACCTATTGTTTTTATTAATACTATGTTGTTATTTTAATGAAAGCAAATTTTTTCACCACTGCCCCGATTATCCACTAGCTTCAGAAGGTGTGTTTAGGATCTCGTAATTAAATATACGTCTAATAATTAAAAATTAGAAAATGATAAAGAATATCTTTATATATTTAGAAATTAAAATAATAATGAGTCTCTAAAATATGATGCAACTGAGTTTTAAAATGCTTTAAATTAATTAATCACAATATATAAATTTGCCTACAGATAGAATTTTTTGATTATATAATTGCAATGTTATAATATATAGGTATTATATATAACTATACAAGCAGTTTTTATTCTGATTAATTAAAATTAAAGAATATTTATTTGTCGTCTTAAGAAATATTTATCTTTGTTTTCATTCTATAATTTATTATTATGATATACTATAAAATATTTTTATAAATTTAAAATATTGATATAATTTAATGTCAAAATAAATTAATTTGCTTTCTTTAATATTGAGAAAATAAACTGTGAAATTAAAATAATTATGATAGTAATTTTATATATTTAAAAATGATAGAAAATTTTATTTTCAATTTAAAATATACTTAATTATTCCTAATAAAAGTTTTTTATTATATTAATTTTAAAATTTATTTTTAAACAAAACCAATAATGAATATATATATATATTTATTTATTATATTATATATATATATATATATTTTTTTTTCAGATGATCTTTCATGCATTCCTAACTCCGAAGATTTTGACACAAACTTAAATTTTGAAAGCAAAATGAATATTATAGAAGTCGGAAAAAATAGCCATTTCTTAGAATATGATGTTTTATATCTTTGGTATCAACAATATATTATATTTCCTCCTTGGAATTTTTGTCCTCCTTGGAGCCAACAACATCTTAATAGAGTTCCATGGGCAAATTTCCTTTGCCCTTCAAATAGACATCGTCATTTATTGTATACTGCTCGACAAAAGTATCTTATCCATTGCCAACCCATAAAGTCTCCAATTTCGAATATGTTATCTGAACAGTTCTGTTGTCTTTTTAATATTAGAAATATGTTTTCTGTTTCCTTGCTGATTAATAGAAGATTGTCTCAAAATTATCAAGACTTCAACTATGAAGATTCTACAGATAGCATTACATCTTCAAATAACTATACAAAAAATATCTTCAATCGTGATAACATCATCAGTGATACATCGGAAGCTGTACCTTGTTCTTCAACTACAACAAAAAATTTTCATTCCTATAATTTCCTAAGTAATGCCAAAATAGTTTTCTTACTTTTAGAAAAATCTTTTTCTATATGTAAACTAGAATCAGGTTTTCTCTTAACTATTTCAGATAATTTTTCTTTGGAAATGTCTTGTCTTAATTTTTATCCTTCAAAAACTGAAGAATTAAATTCTTCCATTTCTGAGCAATTGTTGAAGGAAAATTTTTATCAGATTCAACCTTCATATTATTCTTCACTCGAAAAATGTTTAAACTCAATATCTGAAACAGATTTAACGCAGATATCTCAACAATATCAGCAAATTTCAGAATGGTATGAAAACAAATTTAATCATTATACGAATTTAAATTTAATAAATTCAACTGCCCCTAATTCACATCAAATTAATTTTATAGAATCTACAGATATAAAATTTGATTCACCTCAGAAACAAGAAAAATTGGATTATCAGCTGCAGATTCTTCCACAGCCAATATATTTTTCTAATTCAATAGAAGATCAATATTGGAACGAAATGAAGAAGCATCACTTAAAATCATTATACAGTCAGTCGCAAGAAATTAAGGTATTATTTAAAAAGTTATCAAATATTTTAAGAAATATTGAGGACTTCGATTCTTTATTTTATAAAGATTGTGAAAATTCCTTAAGAGAGGACTCACCCCAACGATCTCAATCTATTGTAGAAGTTTATTCAGTGCATCAATTATTAAAATCGCATAGGAAAACATTTGAAAAACAAATAAACGACGATGATGCTTTTGTTTCCTATCAAGCAGAATCATTGCCATTGGTTCCAATTAAGCTAAAAGAATTATTTAATCAATTGAAAAATTTAAACTTAATGATTGAAAATTTGATCTATCTTTCGACTAATGTTATTCCTGAACATATTTCAGATTTGGAGTCAATAAATAGATTTAATAATAGATTTAATATAATAGAATCATTCCAAATGGAAAGAAACAATTCTGCATCAAATCTCTTAAAAACAGAGCAAATAGAAAATTGTCAATCTAAAATGCAAATCGGTCTGCCTTGTTTTTTAAAATTAATGGATCAGTATGAAGAATCCGATATGGTGTCAAAGCCTCTGGGGCAATTAAAAGTGGAACGTTTTATGTGGAAATTTCCAATTGAAATGAAAGAATTATTCAATGAATGGGCGTTTTTAGAACTTTTGACAGATAATCTAATGTACCTAGTAAATGCCCTTTTTTCTGGACGAATTCCAGAACTGTGTTTATTTTCAACCGAGAAACATTTATTAAAATTGGATAATAAAAGAATTCAGTTAAATCTTCCATTAGAAGCATTATCTTTTCACCCTGAAAAATTTCTATTTGAACAGTTTAGTGTAATCCAAACAATTGAACACTTTGGATTGTATGAACAATCAGTTCACACTAATTGTTCATACAATCCAAAATCAGTGAATTCACAGAAAATACAGTACCGACTGAAAGAAGAAAAAGCTGTACACATACTTTCATCTGAACTAAATATCTTATTTGGCGAATCACAGTGTTTAGAATTTTTGATTGAGCTTTTATTTCATTTAAGAAATGATATTTCTTCACAAAGTTTATATTCGAATTTGATAAGTACCGAAAAATTTTTATTAAAATTTGAGAACATTAACAGAATTAAATCAAATCTTCTATTATCCACACAACCAAATTTTGAAAGGATTCCATCGCAACAAATGCCCATTGATATTAATCACGCAAAAATAACCAATATATGTACAATATTTAATCAATCACGAGAAAACCAATCACAAAGAATATTTTTAACTGAACTGTGTATGTTGCTTTATGAATCACGAACTTTGGAATTTTTGAAAGAGCATTTAATTTATCTAAAGAGTGATATTTTAAAACAAATTTTAGATTTGAATTTATTGACTACAAGAAAATCTTTATCAGAATCGAATAGCACTAGAGAAATTGAATTAATACATGTGCCGCTATATCAACATTCGAAACAATTGTCGTCACAAATATTTTCAACTGAACCGAAAGAATTACTGGAAGAATCTCTGTACTTAGAATTTTTGGCAGAATATGCATGCCATTTAATGAATGATATTGCTTCAAACCGAATATTATACTTAAATTTAATGGATGATAAAAAATATCTATTGGAAATGATTAATAATAAATTATACGACCTTTTATCAAATTCTTCATATAAACAATTAGAAATTCTACCATTTAAAGTGTTTTCATCAAAACAAGTATCCACGGATGATTCTCACTTTTTGAACTCAACAGATTTTTTTATAGTTCCTGAACAATTGGACGGGAAACAATCGTTACAAATATTTCCAGTTGAATTGAAAAAATTATTTAATGAATGGCAATGCTTAGATATTTTACTAGAATATATTCTACTAATAAAGAATGATCTTAAATTTGTTAAAAAGTTAGAATATGATTCAATAATAATTACAAAACGTTCATTAGAATCAAGTTATCTCTCTTCGGGAATTAAATTTGAAGATCTTTCATTGAACATTTCTTTTAATGGCAATAATGATTCAGAACTTTCAAAATATGAACAGAATATTTCGAAATTAATGGATTCATATACAATGTCTAATTCATCGATATATCAGCATTCGGAAGAAAAGCGATCGCTACTGAAATTTTCAACTGAACTAAAAGAATTATTCGATCAATCACTGGCTTTAGAACTTTTTACAAAATATCTAGTATGTCTTTTAACAAAAATTGTTTATTTTCCTGCAGAAATCTTACAATGGAATTCTCTAGGCTATGCAGCATTTTTATTTGATGATACAGATAATATAGATCATAGCCGAGAAACTGGTTTAAAATTTACCATAACAAATCATTTAAAGAAGCTAACATTGAAATTTTCTGCCGACACTTCAAATGATATGACTCTAGTGTCAGAAAAAAATCAATGCAGTATTTCAGATTCCAAAAGCGAGGCTGAATCTTTTTCATCAGATTCATCAACTGTGAATAGGTTTCAAAATACAGTAGTAATCGTCGAATATGTAAATAATTCTGATATAGGTGAAAATAATTGTAAAATTTTACAAGAAGTTTCAAAATCTAGTGAATTCTCTCGGTCTGAAGAATCCTCTCGGTCTGAAGAATCCTCTCGATCTGAAGAATCCTCTCGATCTGAAGAATCCTCTCGATCTGAAGAATCCTCTCGATCTGATGATTAATTTATGATTAGTTCAGTTTCATATTTAAGGTAAATCTATATAATTTATATTTTTATTGCTAGATTTGATAAATGCAATAAAGTAATCTCACAGATGTAAAAAACAGCATTTTAATTTCCCATTTTATAAATTTTATATGGAAAAACCTTGAAAATAGTTGAACTGTTTTAAAATTCCAGGTAAGTTTAAAGCTACTCAATTTTTATTTTTGCTTAAAAATATAATAATCACTAATATTAAAACAGAAAAACTTAAGTCTGAATACATAAGAATGCATATTTTATTTTATCTACAAAAATTTCTGTTGATGTTAATAATTTGTAATATTGATATACAGTAGAAAAATATGAGAGTAAAAGAAATAACTTTGCAATTATTAAAAATAATGATCTCAAATAGTTCGAAGTTTTAATAACAAACGTACTATATTATACAAAATTTCCATTAATACATAAATTCCGTAACTTAGCATATTGAATTGATGAATTTAATTTCGTTATTTTCCAAATGGAAATAGTTGAAATTTCGAGAAACTACAGCAAATTTATAAATTCGAATCGTGATTTTGTTTGCTTATTTAATGATAGCTTTTTCTATTAATAGAATGTGATTGATTTTAAACATTTGCATTATTTTATGTATAGAATATTCTACATTTTTAAAAATAACTTTTTAGCGTTTTCTTATATAAATGCATTATATATAGCAGTACAGTATATTGTAGGATTAATCTCAATATAATGTATTGATACAAATAATGTATTTTATTTTCATTGTGAATGAGGCTTAAATGGCTCTGTTTATCAAATAATGAATTAAATAATTAATAGAGCAATAATTTGCTATTTATAATATATAGAGCAACAACAGCAGACCTTACGTACAATGTGTAAAAAATAACACTGAATATAAAAGTTTTATATTAAAATGCGATTCGTTTTAGAAATATGAAAAATGGATATTGTATTTAATCAAATAATCATAAAGGATCAGTTAATTTCTCCTTATATACTATATTTCACATTCCTTATCAAATTAATTCAATATTTAAATTTTATACATTCAAAATTTATAATTAGTTACAGTGGCGGACTGGGCGGCCGGAACACCAGGCAATTGCTCGGTGGACCGGACCTAATGGGATCAGTTGAGGCCTGTAAACAATATAGGTATTAAATACCCCAAAGTCTTGAGCAAAGATATACGTTTTATAACTATAATAAGAAGGCATTTTTCCATTATTTTAATCAAGCTTCAGCTTTCACGAAATGAAAGAACGATTTCCAAAAGACCTTCTTAGCAAAGTTATCAATAAAAACGAAAGGAAGACAACTACGCACAATTTCCCATCCTGTGAGGTAATTATGTG
>WUQG02441993.1:0-13516 GCA_011317285.2 Androctonus mauritanicus
CTCACATGCTGGCCTAGAAGGCTAGAATAGAAAAGTCGTATTATTTTTTTCAATCAACTGATAGAAATTTATGAATTTATTTTGATATTTTTATTGAATTTTAACAATAAGCAGGATTGAAGATGTTCCTGATGCAACATTTTAATCTTATATCATTAATCATTTATAAATGATGGGTATTCAAACTTCAGAAGTTATTAGGAAGGAACTTCAGCAATAATAACTTTTATTGCATTTAACAGAGAAGACATATAATTGATGACGATCTCGGTATTAATTTTTTTTAAGTTAATTCGCATCTTTAGCCGTTCAAAAATGGAGAATGCGTAAGAAAAGTAGATCACCGTTTTTCTAAAATTATTTCTGTTGATTGGTATAGCATTCCGCCCATAAAATATCACAGCTACAAAGTAATGTTTTCCTCTGATGTTTGCCAGATTATGAATTCAAATTTTGCATTTTCTAAGCCTATAATTGGAGATGAAATTCAGAAATCCTTAATATATCTCTTTAGCATTATCATATTTATGTTGCTAGTTATAAATTATGGATAAGCGCAACCAATTTCTATAGTTTTTTGTTCTATTTTCTTGATATTGCTTATTTACGCTACTATTAGTTTAATTTTTCCAATAGATTGCTTTAATAAAACTATACATTTTCTTATTAGCTTATTTTCCAAGGAATATGAATATTATAAAATTATCATGATCTGTATATATATATATCTTCCGAAAAACTTTTATAAGTCTTAATAGATTTGCATGAAATTTGATAGGAATACAATATTTTAAAATATAAACGAAAATATGATATTCCGACAGAACAATATACAATATCAAACAACTGCAAACACTTTGCAATAATAATTAAATTACCATTATAGTATGTGTTTTTGATTTGCTCTTCTCATTCACTAGACCTAAATCAATCAAAATCTGTAGAAAATTAAAACAAAAACATCAAGAATAATTGAAACTATTAAGTTTAAGGTTCATTACTAAAGGTTCCATTACTAAAAAATTCATTAGAATGTCATTAAAGATGATTTGTATTCGGCAACATTTAACACTAACTTTAATTATTCGAAAAAAATGGAAAAGTTAAAATTTGAAGGCTTCTTAATAATATTTTAATCGTGTTATTGAATTTCCAATAAAAGAATCAAATAATTAAAGTTGATTTTCAAATCAAATAGATTCTTATATATTCATCAATTTTAAAATATATATATGAAATATTTGACAAATTTTTTTACAAAATTTAATGAACTTCTTTCTTTTTCAGTTTTATGTCACTTTCCATTTGATTAAATATGAAACAATGAAGCCATTTTGAAACAAATCAGGAGCTGCCAATATCCATTGTGAGGTGCAAGTATGTAAAGGTTGCGGACTGAGCATACACATTTCAGAAGACAGCATAATAACTTATTAAGCTTAAGAAAGATAATTCAATATCTTTAATAATATATATTTCAATCTCACATCTTAGTTCATTCCAAAATAGCAGACACATTTGGAATATAGAAAATTTTTTTCGGAATTACTTTTTTCATTGCAACAAGAAAAAATATTAATTTAACAATATTTATTATTTCATGTTTAATTACATTACTATGTAACCATTTTTGATTCTTATTTAATTATCTTAGCATTTTTCAAATCATTTGACATTATTATTATATTTATTATTTATCATTGAGTAATAAAGCCATGATCTGTCTATATACAGTATTTTCATATTGTTTATAGTTTTTCATTAGATACATTATTTAATTATAATTGAGAATTGTTAAAAATTATCTATGTTATTTCCATATCAATTTCTTTTTATTGGTAATATGATTAAAAAAATTCGTTATAGCTATAAATAATTTTATTTTTGCATACATGTTTTTACATAAGTTAACTTTTTTTTTTATAAAATTTGAGTTGCATTTGATACAATGTTAACATTGTACATTCAAATTTTGATTAAACTGATAAATAATTTAATCAAATTACTTGGACAATTGAGTAATTGTTCAAATAACATTTAATGCAAATTTATCATCGTTAGTTAAGATTATGTAGGTACATATGTAAAAGTGTTGCTTAGCTACTAAATGAAGAATAACCTGTCTTTTAACATTACTTCAAATTGTAAAATTAGAAAATACAAAAAAAAAAATTATTATTATTATTATTGTAATAATAGATTTATAAAAAAAATATACTGTATAAGATACGGTAAAACTATAAAAAAGGATATTTAACCTTTAATAGAACTAAACCAAGGTAAATTTTAGCTAAAATTTGCATTGTATAGAGATTGCAACATTAAGGTTTTTGGATAAAAAAATATTTGTTTAATATATTTTATTTAAAAATGCGAATAATCATCATAAAGTCATGCTGCATAACATAGAGTCTAAAACTATTGCGTATACAGTTGAATAATTGAATAATTGTTCAATTATAGCATTATAAATTATTCGATAATATTATTTAATTTGCTATAAAAATAGAAAATTCATATATTCGAATGTATGATTTTCATTTTTTATTTTTTGAAACACTTATTTTTGAATGATGTTATAAGTCACATTTATATAGTTAACATTTATTAAAATCCTCAATTTTTCACTTTTCATAAAAATTAACGAAAAAACTAGATATTATATAAAGTAGGGATTTTTTAAAGCTACATCAAGAAAAAATAGCACATTAATAAATCGAGTTTAAATTATAGTGGAATAAAATGCTCAATACATAAATCTAAATAAATATCTATATATACAATAATCTGAGTAGGACATGTAATAGAATTTAATTCGTAAGCAGTTTTTAGATTAAGTAATATGAAATGCTCTTCCAAAAATTGACACTTAAGAAAAATTTTATTAAAGCTTCTTTCAGCACAATATTAAATAATTCCTAAGCATATTACGCCACATTTTCTGACTATATACGATATATATAATGCAAATATTGATAAACTTTTTACATTAAAAGTTGAAATATATCTGCCTTCGTTTCGGTATATCGAAATAGCATAAATTCCGAAATTACTTGTTATTTCAAAGATATCAAACGATATTTTGTTTTATAGACTTTTTATTTTCTATTCCGAAGTGTTTTATTTATAAATTTGCATATAAAAACCAAGTTTATTTTTATTGCTATTACACGATAATTGCAAACATGGAGCAGGTGCTCAAATGAGCTTCTCCGCTTGTTGCACTCATTCTTGCATTAAAAATAATGTCTTTTAAAGATAAAATTAAGAATCAATGAATGAATAAAATAGCGATAAAACTTATCACGAAAATTTTCCCTAATTAATAAATATCAGGCACATTATTTCTATTTACTTTAAAAAATTACAAGTTAGCTTTCATATATTTTCCATTTAATTAGAGATAACAAGAATAAAATTAATACAACTCACTTTTCTTCGACAGATTTTGAATTCTCCATTAATTGGTTGCAATTTCTAAGTTTGCTACAGGTAGTTCATTGAATATATTATATAGATAAGTATAAAGCCCGCTTATTTCTGCTGCATGTATCAATATATAAGTTTGTTTGTACTGAGAAGTCGTTGCATCAATTAATCCAACCTTGATAACAATTATTCAACTTCCGCGTAACAATTCTGTGCTTCTTCAATGTCGAGTTTAAAATACGTTTTATTACTTAGTGCTAAATTGAGATGCGAGACTTTTACATATTTTCGGGTGAAGTAAATAAATCCTTGACCTAGCCACTTGAAATAGAATATAACATTTTATCCTAAATTTTACTGCAGCTTTTCCATCTGCGTTGTTCAACTATTGAGCTATTTAATGTTGAAAATAACTCAATTATCTTTGCAGTAGTATCTTTGTTACCAATGCATAAAATATGTAACAAAATAATAAACGCTTTTTTCGTTTTTATAAATTTATGTAAAGATATCAGTGTAAATTTTCAATTATAAGTATCGTAGATGTGTTAGAGAAAGTCTTTCCTAATTTAAATTTGGATAGAATAAAAGAATTTATTATTAACAAATTACATCCGTAATAAAAGTAATCGCAAAAATATATAAAAGAAAGAGAACTCAGTAAATTAACTAAATAAGATTTGAATGAATTAAAAACAGATATATAAAAGTTTATACATAATATACTAAAACGTGAGATAAGCACATTTCTTTTAAAATCTTTATTATTGTGATTTATTCATGAAAAAATAATTCTAAAGTAAAATACAATTCTTGATTGGATTCCCAAAATTCACAGAAACCAGAAGATGGCTATAAGAAAGTGTATTGATTAAATGGTAGAAATGCCAGGGAAGCATTATTATTCCTGACTTTCGTTTAATTTTCTATTATTTTAATAGATTCGTGGTTTCATATTAAGAAAAACCTATGTGCAGTATATAGTGGATTGATGATAATATATAATGATGGGAATGATTCAATGCATACAAGTAAAAACAATCTTGATTAGACGTAATCCTATATATGATAAATTCAAAGCATATGTAAGGAATTTAATATTAATTAGTAAAATAGCTTAATATTAGGCACTGATTATTGTGATTTATTTTAAGTTACATTATTAATTTCCATAATTCGTTATTTTTCCTGAAAAAATATATATTCATCTAATTTAAAGTCGATTTATTTTTCATTTACATGTATTGAAATGTATTATAATATATAGAAGTACTGTATGTACTTATCACATACAATACTTATCATTTCTTTAGTCGGTTAGTTTTATCATTGCTTTTGATATCTATTACCTATTATATAGGTAATAGATAGCAAAAGGAATGATGAAACTACCTGTGAATTTAAAATCAAAATGAATAGATATTATATATTTTACTATATAATTTCTGGCAGTTATCCTTTATTATAAGTTTACTGTACAATACGTAACAGTTATAAATAACATTTATTTTAAAATAAACAAAAAATTCTTTTAAGAAGCTAATTTCCATCATAGGCTCTTTTTCTAGACTCATTAATTTAATCATTCATCTCAGAATAGAACAAGTGGCGATATTACCCTTCGATAAGAAATATCTTATAAAGATCTCAATTTGTGCCTCATCCTTACCAGTGTCCACAAATAAGGAAAACAAACCATGACTTCCTCTACACGGTATTGTGGAAAATTACTGCTTCTAACAGTAGAGAAGAATGATGGACATTAGAATAATCGTAAGTTTAATATATTTAAAAAATTATATAACCACAGAGAAACACATTTTATGCTAAATTACAAAGTAACATATTTTGCAACAAAAATTTTCGAGAAGTTAATCTCAGTCTTCTTCTTTCTATCATTACTACAATTATACTTAACAGGTTAGAATCACATGGCCTATGATTATTGCATTGTTCATTATTCTTCTTCATTATTGGATGAAGCAGTTCTTCGAAAAATCAAGATCTGTTTTCCTTCCCCGAGTGGCGATAAAACAGAGGTCATGAATTATTTATAAGTTGTTTGCTACCAAGGTTAACGCCTATATTCTTTCTTGAACTGGACAGTTAAACTATACAGATAACAAAACAAAGTATATTTGTAAACCCAATTTAGCCATTTTGTGGTCTTCATCCCAAATGAAGATTCGAAAAATAATTTGTGATTTCTTATGACACTACGAATAACACAGATGGATCAAAATACTTGCAGAGGATCGGACATTTTACTGGTCGCAACCAAAATACGTTTAATCTTTCGGATTAGATTACTTTTAATTAGGCCGCTGAATTTCACAAAGGATAATGTTATCGAAGCCATCTCGAGCTCTCTCGCATGCTGGCTTAGAGGGTAAAAATAGAAAAACCCTATTAATTTTTTAATCTGATAGAAATTTATGAATTTATTTTGATATTTTTGTGAAATTTTAACAATAATTTAGGATTGAAGATGATTATGATGCCACATTTTAATCTTGTAGTTTCAATCATTTAAAAATGAAGTCCATTTTAACTTCAGAAGTTATTACGAAAAAACTTCGGAAATAATTTTCATTAAATAATAATAAAATATAGGAAAGCTAAATTTATTCAAAAAGTTCTTAACAAACATTATAAGTCTATCTTAACATTAATTTAAACATATATTTTAAAGAGTTTTTAATCTCAAAACCGAAAACGAAAACGTGAATGATTTCTTAACTGCACTCGCTGTTTTTCTGACCACTTTTACAAAAAGTTCATAATTCTAATAACAGTGCGTATCTCGATTCTTCTGTGATTAGCTTCCACATTCTCTAAAAAGGTTCAAATCGTAAATTATTGCTTCAATATGTTAAACTGAATATTTTTTGTTTGATTTGTTTAAATATCTATCCAAATAATAACTACAATCAGATAAGAATATGCCTACTATATAATTAATCATAGAACTTGAACAATAGAAACTGCAACGCTTTATAAACAAACATTATAAAATTTAATTTTATTATATTAATATAATATTATTGCATAACTTAACCGTAGAAAGATTATGTTGAAATTTCAGATTTTTATTTAAAGAAGTGAATTTGATGAAAATTATTGTTTTCACTTAACTAAAGAGATTGTTCGTATTACCTTGCGTAATTACTTTAGATAGCTGCTGTAGATGCTTAACTAAGATGATAAGCCAGTTGAAATATAAATTAGGTATTCTACTACCCCTCCTGATTAACAAACGAGCCATATATAAATATTGGAAATTATAGTGACCTTGAACATTTAGAATCGAATTTTGGGTTGCTTACTGATAATTTCAGATTGCCAAACAAAATAGGCACTTATATTGAGTAAATCTCATGTATATTGTTAATATGAATGATCCGACTAACATTATTTCCGGCAAGAATATGAATGGAAACAGAAGTTACATTTACTGCTGTAATTTATTTTAAATTACATTATTAATGTTCAATGAAATTTTAGATTTAAAATAAAATTAGTAATTAAGAAAATTAAATTTTTTATGAATTTTTTAATTTTTAGATTTATATGATTTATAAATTCGCATAGGAATATATTATAATGTTTATATTTTTTATGATTTTCACAATTGTTGCAGCAGATGAATCAATCCGATACTCAAATTACCCTCTTACGCTACTTATTATCCAAATGATAAATAATAAAATCCGTTCATATAATATGATACAAACTGTCTTATAATTATCTAAAATTGAACAAATCGATAATTATCTAAAATCGAATCTATGCACGAAATTTTCATATAAAATTTAACTAGTTGTTAGTTTTTACTCGATTTTTCTATTTTTTTACTACAAATTTAGAATGTAAATAGTTTAATTTGTGCACTTATTATCATTTCAGGAAAGTCAACTCTCCCATTTTCTAAAAGAAAATCAGACTCATAAAGTGTAATGTTGTCAATCTTTGGGTCTCCCATTAATAGCTTTTGAACTGTTTAAGATTCTCATAAAAGTTAATAGGAATGCTTTATTGTTAAAGGTAATCACGTCAAAATATCTTTCAACTTTTTATGTTTAACTATTCAGAAATGACGAGCATTTAAACATCCTAGATTTTCTCACTAATAACTACCGAACAAATTTTTATAACATATTGTGTACATTCGGAAATTACACGATTGTTTTTCTACAGCTGCTTGTTAAAATTGAAAAAAATTAATAAATTTTAATAGAATAATGGCACGATATCAGAATCTCGAGTTCTTGACAATATTCTTAGCTATTAAATAATGCCAAATTATATGTAAGTATTAGTATATCTCCGTGTTCATTTAAATCAGTGTTTTTGACAATTCTTTATAGTTCGAAACTCATAAAGTACTCTTCATACATTATATAACAATAAATTAATTAAACAATCTAACAAAGTTACATTAAATACAGAAAGTACACTGAAAGTACAATCTTTTAAATAATTGTTTTATAAGCATTTTTGAGAAATTTTCAGCATTCCAGTTTCACAAATATTTTACAATTCTATCCCCAAATTTTGCATTTATGTTCAGGATTCATATAACTGTGCAAAGGACAATTGAAAGCTTCAGAAAAATCTGGAGAGTTCATTAAAGGGACGAGTACCCTGAAAAAATTAGCATAATAACATTTATTAAAACTGTTTAAATACAATATAGAAGTAGGTATGATTTATAGCTTACCTGTATTTTCCAGGACTATGAACTTCTGTTTCATATATTTCCTTTATGGAGTCTACAACTTCGCACCATTGCTAGATCACAATAGAATATATTAAATAATTAATCATAATAAATCAAAACCATTGTTTTTATTCTATAATGTTAAGAGTCTAATTAAAATTCCAGGTGTTTAATTATGGTAAATTATTACATAATAAATTTGATTATTGAATAACTTAAAATTAAAATTTATATCTTTCGTTATCTTCTAACTACATTAGATACTATTAATAATTTTATTTAAAAAATCAAGAGAAAAATACTTGAGCATAACTAATGAAGAACATTTGTTTATTTGTGAAATCTAATCCTGGAAGGTTGGGTTCTTCTCCGTGATCCCTCAGATATTTTTCATACATCTATTGATAAATCATCTTAAATAACAAATAAAATTATTAATGTAAAATTGTAATTAAAAAAAATCATTACTCGAAAAGCTAAAGTTAATCCACTGTTGTCAGCAAAGTTATCCCAAATTGTTCTGTTACCTTGAATCTGTAAGAATTTTAATTATAAATTAATAGTAATTGTTAAGAATAAAAAATAAAAACAAGTGAGCATAAGTGATATGTATAATTGACCATCATGTTCCCTTCTAACGGAAATTGAAAGTATTGTTTAATTAAACAGTTTCTCCTTCTCTTGTACTCCTCTAGAAATTCTTCGGGCCAATCTATTTCGAGTTTACATTTTGACTTTTTTTCTTGTTCACAATATTCTGCAAAGAAAAAAGAAATAAATTGGACAAACTTCTATCAAAATCTAACTTTAACTAAGCTATTACTGGATTAAGTGTATTATACATACTATATAGAATCAGTAATAAAATTTTCAATTTGCAAAAATAAATACAGGTACTCCTCACTTTACGACCTACCTGTTTAACGACTGCTCGCACTTATGTCCGAGCTTACGACTATTTTTTTAACGGAAAATTTGGTTTTCGCCCATATACGACGCTTACGATTTCTATTGGATGTATTTCCCGCACTCGTAGTTCCAAAAATTTGAAGAAAAATACTTTGTACATAATTAAAATATAAATTTTAAAGTTAAAATTTGTTTCCAATATTTTCTAAATATATAGGAACAAGTTATTCGCTTACCGACCAATTCGTTCTACGACCAAATCGTGAGAACGGAACTCGGTCGTTAAGTGAGAATTTGAAAATTATAACAAAGCATTGAATAAAAACATTCTGATTATAGAATAGGATGTTTAATGTACCATTTTATTTACTTTATTTATTAATATATTTTATTAAACATTTAATTATTAATATACTTTCATCATTTTCATGTTATTCACTTTCTCATATCTGTATGTCACATTTTACAACAGTAAAATGTGACATACAGAAATGAGAAAGTGATCAAAGTTACGTATCAAAGTACTTTTTTGTTTTCCATGAAAAATCAGAAAATGAATCAATTAGAGACAAATTAGTTAACAAATTTTTTTCATACATTGCACGCAAAAACTTAATATTTAATGTTGATATATTCGAAGGAGAATTAATTGAGTAATGAAGGTTAGGTTAACTTATGTTAGTTAAGCCGAAATATCACACTTTGACGGTAGTCACTTTTACAGGATTACTGGAAGAAAATTTAGAATGCCATTGGTAGATGTTGCCAATAGATCACTTCTTAGTTGCAATATAGGAATTAACGTTAGTCTCCTTTCTAATTATATAATTTGCAGGTCTACAGATCAAATTAAATATATCTGGTATTTATTATTATTATTTTACATTAATACGTAAGCCAAAATTCTAATTTTCGTTTGCCATAAATAATACGAATGCAATATTAATTTCAGGATTAACTCTTTCAACACTAACTACAATGCCAAAACGGTAGCAAGAAAATTGCGGAATTACTACTACGATTTGTATCCCATACAATAGCTTACATATAATTTATTATAGCTTCATTTTTATAAACAGGATGTGAATAGCCTGAATTATCTCAGTCACTTCATAATCGACATTAATTGAAAAAAATAAAAAAATTAATTTTGGATTAATAGACCATATCGCGGATGTAGCCAGCAAGTTAAAAATTCTAAAATTGCTTTGTATCTTATATATATAGTTTAATTATTGCTACAGCTTAATTAAAATTTTTAAATAAAAAATTAACCACCTTTTTCGGCATTTAGATGATGAAATCCATGTGATAATTCATGACCAATTAAAAATACTATTCCGCCGTAATTAGCATATCTATAAATATAAAAAATATAATGTTTGACTATTTTATCAAGATTAATCATATTCATTTAGGGTCGGTTCCACCAACATCGTATAACACTACTGCCATTAAACGACATTGTCAGTGTAACAACGATCAGTAGCAATAGATCGTTCCATCACGACTTTTGTTAGCAATGTTTACTGACAGAGAAGAGCTGGCACTACGACTGTTATTCATGATCCTGGTAAAATATCTATTGGCGCTAAGAAATGACGCAATAACAATACGTGACAAGCCAAGATGGCTACTGTTGAAAGTAATCGACATCGTTAGCTTGATAATTCAAAATAATTTTAGATGGTACATTTTCCGAAATATAATATATGATTTGTTACTAAAGGTGAGATTGCTATATTTTTTATAAATATCCATCCGAATATATGTTAAAAAATGAAAATGTACAATTAATTAGTAAAGATTTATCTCAATAATAACCGTATATCTTGGAAAATGCACAGTTCTTTCGATAAATTAATTGATATAATCTACCGTTCTATACTCATTTTGAGAAGCCCGATATGAAGATAATATTCATACATATAGTATTAACAACATTTCAAAACGGTTGATCACTTCGCATGTTTAATTATAATTTGATGATTTGAAAAGCAAATAAAATTCACTATTATTAAATTCAGGTACTGTATTCAAATTTCTTTGGTTTTTTTTTTTATTATTATTAGCATAACTGAATAGACATATAGGACTAAATTACATTTTGCTGTGTTTGAATACTCTGACATCGGTCTTAACAGCGGTGTCGACCACAGTTATGTTTTGAAAATCGCTGTTAGGCTTAACAATGAATATTGGAACAGAATCACCTTAACACCAGTCAGTGACATCGTTGTTAAAGTAGCATGGCAATGGTGGAACCGGCCATTAATGTGTTATATAATATGATTACTCACTTTGGCAGTCTGTAGGCATAAAATGGAGGGAACATCAAACCTAGAGTTATTTCTGAAATTGTTCGATATTTCATTATTAATTTAAATATCTTAATAGAAAATTTATTGAAAATCAAATAACTTTAAATTTTCATTTTATACTGAGTTAAATTAGAATAATATTTTTAAATTATTATTGAGTATATTATATCATAGCTTTAATTTATATACAATATTGATGAATATTTATTTGTGGAAAATAATATAGTATAATTTATCAATTTATATTTACAAATTATGTTATGAATATTTACGTAATGAATTTAATAATAATATTGAAACCTAATTTTGCATTCAGCTCTCCACCTCTATAACTTGAATGCAGTCTAAATGGTTCGATAAACATTCTATTGAAAAAAAAAAATATATATATATATATACATACTGTACATTTTATATATTGTGCTTATCAGATATCCTATACTAAAACAAATATAATTTACTCACTCTTTATTTATATATGTACTTATACTTTCATTATACATTCTATCTATATGCATCTGTTTTTTCACGGATAAGGTGTTTTCCATATAGTTATCAGTGATAATTATCTAAAAATCAAAATTCTTTTATTAAGAATAAATAGATATATCTACATATTTACTTTCTATGAAACATTATATATAAAACATTATAAATCTTCTGAATATTTTGTTTTATTCACATTTAACAACTTTTTATCTAAAATAATATTTACCTTTATACAATTAAATACCACTTCCGGACATGCTTCCAAATAAAAAAAATATAATATTTAGGTGCTTTTGTAACTGTTTGTTGTAATATTAATAACCTTTATTCCAGATTAACAGGAAATAAAAATTAAAATTTTCAAATATCGTAAAGTTTTCCTGTAATATATTATAATCCTCCAGTATCCTATTATAATTCTACGGACCGATGTTTTGATCCGATAGATATCAAATTACATGAATTAATAGTAAGATTTCGTTTCTATTCCTAATTATGATATTAAAATCAAACTCTTGCATGCATTCTTCACTTTTGAGAAACAATCAAAGGAATAGTCGCCGTTCTTAATTTGAAAAACTTATTATGTATAATACTATACTAGGATGATGGGAATGGTAACAAAATGTAAAAACATTGTGCTAATCCCCTTGATAATGGCCAAATTTGGGATAAACAACAAATATAATCTTACTGGCAATGATGGATAATACAGTTTTTCTAGAACGGGATCTCTGCATTTATAAAATCGTAATATTTTATGAATATAGAGATCATCAAATGACGATTGCACCGGCTTTGAAAATTTTTAAGAGATAGAATTTTCATGTATCTATGTTTTTAACCGGTCAGATAATTTGTAAATGCTATTGAGACCTATATCATAGATTGATGAAAATACTGTCACTCATAATATTTATGTATACGATATTATTACCATTATCAAAATGATACATTAAATCAGCTTTCTAAATATTTTCTAAGATGGATAAATACCAAATGAAATCAATTTATAAATTAAGAATGTGGTAGTAGAGTACCATGGTATTTTTATATTATTCATCAATTAAAGAATATGTTATGACATCATTGATCTTTACTTTTAAAGTTTGAAATATGAAAAGAAATAAAGAAAAATGATTAAGTATCATCCTGTATATTATAATTAACCTAGATAATACAATTAATACTTTATAAGTATACTTTACTTACATTTTTAAAAATTAAATTTATAAAGTCCACGTTCACAGATCCATTAGCATAGCCTGCATAATAATCTATGCTTTTTAACTGTAAATTTACATTTGAAATTGAATACACTTGAATAAAAGTTTAAATACACACTTGAATAATAAACTTAGTGATAAAAGTTTAAACATACTTTAATTTTTGTAATGTTTTTGCTATAGTCGTCAATCCAATCTTCGCTGAGAAATATTTCTTCTAGCATTTCAGAAACCTGCTTCATATAAGTTTTCAACTGAAAGAAAATCAATATTTTAGTGGAAGTAGCCTATAGGGTAAAGGCACCAAAGAGTGCGCAGATAAAATATAAATTAACATAAAGAAGCAAATTTTATTAATTTAAGAAAAATTTTTCCATTACATAAATTTTAAACATGTAAGCTTGATGTTATATAAATTAAAG
>WUQG02442004.1:0-13516 GCA_011317285.2 Androctonus mauritanicus
TTTACAATGAAAATATTACTAAATAACAATAAAATTGAGCTAAAGCAGTCAGATTACTGAAAATACTATATAATTTTGACGAATTTGATTGATAGATAAATTTTACATGGCATTTTATTGTGATGATTATTAATAGGTAAGAAAGATCAGTGGTTAGAACAACTGCACATGGCAGGACGAAATTTTTAAACATACTATGTTATATGGGGCCAATAAGTAACAGAAATATAGTTTTGGATTATGAAAAATAACATATGCAGAATAAATTTGTATTTATAGCTATCAGACAGAAATTACTGAGATAATAATACCAGTAACCTAATATTGTTACTAGTATTGGTGGCTGTTCAGTAACCTGTTTGCTTATGACTTAATTAGTCACAAACTTTTAGTAAGATATCAGTGATGTTTCCTTATATAAATATTAGTATGGATGGATGCACATAATAATAATAATAATAAATCGTAAGTTTCATTTCGAATCGTTTTATTACATTACAAATGATAGTGCTCGATTTTCATTTGCATACCTCATTGCGTTGGATACCGTGCAATGGAATCGCCCAATAAGCAAATTGCGTTGCACAGTGCTGTAATAACTAATTGGTCTTGAATCGAGTATTGCCCGATAGCCGAACACATTTATGTGGGTACATGGATATATGTATTTATAACACTTTTGCTGATTCATTTTTTCCAATACCAATTTGAATTTATTTTTTGTTTGTTTGTTTCTCTCAAAAATGATGCTTTTGTTAATTTTTTTGTATGCCCCCTTGCAATAGAGTAGTGCCCCACAGTTTGGAAAACTCTGAATTAATAAACTTAATTGGCATTGATTTTTCTCTCTCCTTTGATAAATATTATCCATTAGAAAAATACATCATTATCTCTTTATAGACTGATTCTTCAGCATGAAATATTGTCAAGCAAAATATAAGTAATCTTATATGTAAAATTGCAACTGCATTTTCACACTCCCTCATAATTTTTACCTGAGACAACTCATTTCAACCTAGCTCTGGTGCCTCACTCATCTCATGCTAGATCTGGTGCTGTTGCCAGGTATCAACAATAAAATGAATGATAATTTGGGCTACTGGTATTAAATCTTACCATATAATGTGTATACAAGTTATATAATGTGTATCTTGATTTTTCAAAAAACTTTTGAGAAAATTTTATTAAGCTTAAAAGCAAATTATATTTTTAAATATATTTAAAAGTTTAGAATATAATTTACAGTTTGGCTGTTTAAATGGAAATTAATTCTGTACTTTATATTCTGTGTGAGAAAATACAATATTTATGTTCATAATAAGATATTGACTAAATTATACTAAACACAATTTAATAATAATTAGCTTTTAAATTAGCTCAATTGTTTTATTAGAGTTTTTTTTTAATTATTTTGTAATATTTGCATCCTAATTTTTTTGTACTAAAATTAGGCCTATACTGCAGAATGTTTGAAATCAGTAGCTAATATAATTTTTAATTTATCATTGAAAAGAACAGTTATTATAGTTACTTTTAAGTAGACTAAAGTATATTTAATTCAAATAATTTGGAATTAATATTCTCCAATTTGTGTATGGCTTTGAAAATTTTAATAACAACACACAATATTGTTCTCAAAATTCAAATTATAAAAATTACCTATAATTAAGAATGGATCAGGAAGGTTATTAATCTAGCATTACTTAATCATAAACTAACAAGTTCTACTGCTTCTTGGAATACAAGGAATCACAAGCACTTTAATTGTAATTTTTATTGTTTTTTATCTCTGATTCTCTGATTGTATTCATTTAATTTATTTTTATTCCTATTATCCATAAAATATAACAGCTTCTAGCTGTAAACATGTTAATTATGATTTAAAAATTTTTTAAATGCATTAACAGAATCGTATTTATACAACAATGAGTTGTAACATCTGGTAAATGTTTAAATGTCAACACGAGATCTTTGCTGGATGTTCATTTGTGAAACATCCTAGCAGGGACAACTTGCATCAAATACTAGTATAGAATGCTAAACACTCATTCGTGTGAATCAGCTGAGAAGGACCATAGAAGGTTGAAAATATTACCAGAGGTTATTATTAATTTATGTATTGTATATTCAATAATAAAATAGTGTATTTTTCCTGCTTAAAGTGCTTGTGATTCCTTGTATTCTAGTGTTACTTGTTATTCAATATGATATGTGTGATAAACAGAATTTAGAACTCTTAACTGAAGAATTTTCTAGTAAAAAAAAGCATGTAGAATTTCATTATAATTAATTTTCTTTTTATTTTGTTGTAATTTTTAGAATAGTTGTAAAAAGGTTTAAATATCAACATATCTTTAATTTGAATAATCTAAATACTGTTTTTTAATTATGTATTTAACACAATAATAATTGTAACTTTTGTCCTGAAATACACAACAGACATATATTTTTGCAAAATTGAATAATGGCTTAATAATAAAATAGCTACTAAAATAAAATTTTTCACAATATTTTGATAAATAAATTTGTAAGGACAACAAATAAAGAAAAAATTAATTAATTTAAAAAATAAATAAATTTTAAAATTAATATATTAATTTATTATGCAGTATTAGTATTAAACAGCCCTCTCTTGCCATCTAAAAAATTAAATCTGCCTAATATTTGATTGCTCTCGAATACTTTTCTAGGATAATTTTATATAATCCCATTATAGCAATTCTTAAGTTATAATGTTGCTATCTTGTATACTTTTTAATGCAACATTCCAATCATTTGCCAATTATTAAAAGGAGGATGCATTTCAGGCCTTACTCCAGACTGCCAATGTATGGTGAGTGATATTTCTCAATTTTATGCTGCTTTCTTTTTCTTCAGATACTAAAGAGTGGGAATATTTAAAATACTTAGAGTGAGGAGCCTGCATAAATTGTATAGTTGTTCATCTTGAGAAAAATGGGGTTCAATCAATTGAGTTAGGACTCCTGTTGATAAAATCTGGAGATGTGGGACCCGAAAATGAACTAGATTTTGTAGGATGGAAGTGCAATAAGCTATACTTTCACACACCAGTTAGACCAATTTCATGATGATGTCAAACTAAAAAAAGGACTGTGATTGACAAGATGGATCCAGATCTTTTATATAAGGTTTTGAAATGTGGAATTCAGTTTGAATTTCTAGGTTGAAAGTCTAAATATTTCACACAATCAATCAAACTGAAACTATCACCAGATTAATATTAAGAAATAGAATACAATATAGTAGAGCATCAATTATCTGAACTAATTGGGACCAAGATTGTTTGATTAGTTCATGGGTTGGCCAAATAGTTTGAATAATCAAACATAAATGAGAATATCCAATTTATACAAAAACTGCAATTAGACCTGTAATTAAATTATTATATGCAAGATTTTGCTATTGAATTTTAAAACATGAAGTATAAAAAATAATTAATTTAGAAAATGGTTTGTAAATAATAATTAAATCATTGATACTGCAACTAAATTCAAGTTCTATAATGGTAAATTAAGACTATTTCTATGCTATACTACATATTTTTGTGAATAAATAATTGGAAACGAGTGTGTTAAGTAGATAGGAATACTTCAGCATAACAACTAATACACTAAAAGAAGATATTATAACTTTTAGATAATAGACAATAACATAACAATTCTAAAGTGCATGAAAAAATGTACATTTCATTATCTGTATTTTTCCTCACATTCCAAGTTTATAATAGCCTATATTATTGTACTTCTTTAATGAATAGGCAAGATTAAATCAATCAGGCCATGATAAATGGCAAATACAAATGTAAATCTTTCATTTATACTTTTACATTGAATTTATAAAAATTCATCACTTTAATCATAATATAATTTTATTTTATTTTTGTTATCAAAAATAAGAATAATCAGAAGTAAAAGATATTTCTTCAGTCCCAAAAATTTTAGTTACAATTAGATTTTTCATTAATAAATTATAACACACTTTCACTATTATCACTTTCCACTCTACAAAATATTAAATGGTGAGGTGAAACAAGCTCTGCCATATGCTGCTCACCTTACAGAGAAGTCAGCTGGATTGTAGAAGATGGGATCAATGGTAAGGCTCAGACCCCATGACAAATATTACCAAGAGCTGGGACCCAAGAATCAAAGCCAAATCCTTCAGGGTTGAAGGCCAAAAGGTTGAAAGAAAATGCAGCCAGATTGGCTGCAAGAAAATGTAATTGCAGAACTAACAAAAAGTTTATTTTAAAAGAAATATTTTTATTGGTTTTGTTTAGCTTACAATTGTTACAATTGTGCAGTTCCAATGATAACTAAATTAAGGTTCAATTGTACATAGGATATGTTTAGTGATGGCCACATTTACAGCCTTTCATCCATAATGAGATTAACTGGATGGTTGAAGATTGGGTTCAACATCCTTCCTAAATAATTAGAAGAATGGGACTCAAATTGAAAGAATCAAATCCCACTTCTCTAGTTTACCAATGAGTGACTACTTTTCCATGTTAATTTCAATTCCATTGAAGTGCACCACTCTACTCTCTCCCTCATTAATTCCCTGGGATTCTGATTCCAAAAAAATAAATCTTTAAGAAATAATTGTAAGCTAAACAAAACCAATAAAAATGTTTCTTTTAAAATAAACTTTTTGTTAGTTAAATATAGACAATAATATATAACTAAAGAAATAACCAAATATTTCCATGAACTTTATTGCTACTGCCATGAATATCACTACTTAATGTCCTCATTTTTATATGATATATAAATATTTAAAAGAAATGACTTAATTTTTTTTCTTAAAACATTTTTATTTATTTATCAATATTTATTTTTTATTAATAATTATGAATAACAACAACAGAATTTTATTTTTTTATTAATCAGATTTTCATAAATGTTCTCTATTTATTGATTTTATATAAACTTTAAATTTTATTGTTGAAATTTTTTAAGAAATTAAATATCAGACAAAGTAAAATGATAAATTCAGGTTACAAATATGTTGGCTCTACATGATGTCAGCTACAGTATTAAAAAAAGAATCTTAAATTAATTAATAATTTTAACAATCATAATTATTCAGAAATTTTAATGAGATTTCAACGGATCTCACAATGTTTTTCATACAATATTTACATTGCTAGTAATATTTTAATAAAACTTTATAGTAGGAATTATATTATTGTATACTGTATTATAAAAAGGTTTTATAATTATTTAATTATGTAGTAAATTTTAATCTGTCTTTTAATGTTTTAATTATAAAATATAGTATTAAAAAATATAATTTTCAGTAATATTAAAAAAAAAAATTTTAGCAAAGTACGGTATTTCTAAAATTTACAAAATATTAATTAATATTTTTATTACAGAAAAATTCAAAAATAAATCAGTTAATTCTCAATTAGAAATTCAAGCTGAATCCTCAGGTGAGATGTCATCTGGAAGCTTTTCAGATTTTAATGAAGTTTCGAATGGCAATTCAGATTTTGAAATAAATACCTTCTTGAATCAACATTCGAATGACTTACTCAAGAATAATCATCAAAATTTTGATGATTATCACAATTTTAATATTACAAACTTAGATGATGATACAAATCCAGTATTATCAGATGTTATGATGAATACAACAATGGTAAGAAATTTTCAATATTAATAGATATTATAATAAATAATTATTATTTTTAATTATTAAAGCTTTTGGCTCTAATAATTTCAATAAAGATTATCCTTAGGAATACACTGATTAATTAACAGATAATGAACAATTAGCTTTAATGGCTCATTGACTAATTAATCAGTTTTATTAACCATTGTCTGATATATTTGAGTCATTTCATCTCTGCAAAGAGATTCATCAGATAGTTATATTGAAATATATCTAAAATATTTAATTTTCATCCTTTAAAAGTTAAGATAATATTTTCAATATCTAGAGTATGTCATTATAGCTTTTGGGTTAATTATATTTTATTTTTATTAAAAACAAAAAATATAACTGTAAAAATAAATGCAATTTCAAACTAAGTAAAATTAGCAAATACAAATAAGCACTTTTATTAAAATTAAATCAAGATTTACACTTTATAACTGCACAGTTAAGAATATAAAAATAATTGGGCCATTTTATAACAACAAAATGAAAAACGAAATTAAATTATTTTTATAATGTGTAATCAAAATTTAATAATTTTTATGTATAAAATGCAATGTCTGTCTATTGTTCCACATAGGCTCCCATATCATTTAATCTATTGGTATCAAACTTTTCAGAGTCACTTCCTGCAGGTAAGATAGGGTAGATACAAGTCAAAATCGTCCCAGGGATGGGGTATTTCGGTATTGTAATTTAAAATACATGTTTAAATCTTTAGCCTGTTTTTCTGACTTGTAGGCATTGCAAAATATGAAGTAGGATGACATCATGGTCTCATAAACACGATATTACCATGACGTAACAATGAATGGCCTCACAATCATCATCAGTATGTGACATCAATATGCCATAGAAATGATGTCATAACAGTTCCAACATATGAAGTAGCAATGGATAATGTCACAAACTGCCAGAATGTATGATGTCATTGGGACACAGTAATGACATCACTATGATGTAATAACATCATGTTTTGTGATATAATTGTGCCATAGCAACAATGTCACAAAAAAGTCAAAGTGTGTGACATCATTGTTACATAGTAATGATATCACAAAATGCTGGAGTGTGTGATGTATGGTGTAGAAGTAAATGCTGTCACAAATGTTCCTACATAAAACATAATAACAATGTCCAGAAAGTCATCAGGGTGAGACATCAATTCAGTTCCAGTATATGATGTAACAATCAACAGTTCTCTAGAACATCACCAGTGTGTCAATATGATGTAAAATGGATGATATCACAAAACATCAATGTGTGAAGTCACAAAAGTTTCAATGCATGACATCACTATGACATTATCATTACACGCAAAGGTTTTGATTTTTTCCAGCTTTGTTTACAAGTAGATTATTATTTATAACTATCAGAAAATCTTACAAACCTTTATCTTCCTATAAATGATGTGCCAGAAATTCCCAGGCAACACTAGGATATACCAGCTAGTCTATCAATAATAATGAAGAATAAAAATGTTTAACATTTATTTGATATAACTAATGTTTTTATTATTTTAATTTGCTAGACTTTAAATACCATGTTTTCATTTCATTTTTTTAAATAAATAAAATTATTGTTTAATCATAAACTATTGATTTTGTTGACTTTTACTTAATTTTATTATGGTCAAATTTCATCGTTGAGAACAGAAATCCTGTTTTTTAACATTATGCCTATGGAAATTGATTCTTGGTTTATGAGTTCTTATTTTATAAACAAATTCCAAGTATGAATTAGCTTGTAAATTTGAGAACTATGTGTATGTATAAGATATACTAGTAGTTTCATTTTTATAAAAGAAAAATATATTAATCCAGAGACATCCAATTTATTTGATGCAGTAGGCTGAATATTCTAAAAGCTTCTAATTGATAGGCCAGACTAGGGATGAACAAGAAATTATAGAAGAAATTGGAATTGAATGGGATGATTGCTGAAAATCCAAAGTTTTCAGCAGCAATTTCAAACACATACAATATTTTCAATTAGAGAAGTGTAAACTATTCAAAACTCAAATTAAATCAAGTTTCAAAATAAAATTCAACTTGGTTCAGGTTTCAAAATCCAACATATTAAAATCACAGTTGTTAGAAAAATTTTTTCTGTGGTTAGAGAACATCTCACCAATTATATTCATCATTCTGATTTGGATGATTAATTTTTAATTTTCTGCTTTATATTTCCTGTTAAATTTTAATAAAAATTGAAAATAATTTTAACATTGAGTTAAAAAAAATCCGATTATTTTATTCTAAATAAAAATTACACACAAAAACTGCCTATAGTTCACAAGTTCAGATAAGTATATTCAATCTTCAACTTATGTAATACACACTTTATGTAAATTTGATTTTATGTAAAATATTTAAAAATAAAAATAATTTATAATAAAATAAAATTATTTTTATTTTTCAGATATATAACATTTTTCAATTTCAGATATATAACATAAATAGTTATTGTATTTGCAGATAATAAGTTCAAACATGTTACCTTACATTATTAAAACTTCATATTACTTGATTTATTTACATTTTTGTGTATTGTTTATTGATCTTAAGTCAGAATGGCCATAATTAAAGAAGAGGTGTTTACAACTTGATAGCCAAGAATCTGTTAGGCCAAATTCAGGCAAAATTGGTATACATATTTTCCAGACTATGGGAATTTGATTTTGATAAAAACAATTAATAATTCTGAAATGCACTACCAGAGGGAAAATGCCACTGTATGCAGAGTTAATATGCAAATTCAAACTCACAAATTCTAAATTATGCAAATTTCAGTCAACTGATATAGTCAGATTCATGGATATAAACTAGTACAGGATTCGCATGGGTCTGATATGACCTACTAGACATTGATGTAATCATTATTTTATGCAATGCTTTGTTTACATGATCGTGCTTTGCTCATAAAGCTTTATTACCAAAATAATGATAATGCTTCTGTTGCACTTCAGTTATCCTAGACAGCGAATGCTTTACAGAAAGACCCCATGACTATTACAAACTTGCAAAAAATGATCTCATGCTTCAAAAAAACTAGATCTTTAATGTGCAACCAGGACGAGGATGCTAATTGATATTAAATGAAGAATTTGAATGTTGCAACTGCTATAATGGAAGCTATGGATATTGCACATCGATTATTCTGGCAATATCCAGGCAACTGGATATAATGTATTCAACTGTGTGGAAAAGCTTATGCAAAGTGCTGAAGTTTTTTCCTTACAAATGACCAGATGTTTTATATTGGAATGCAGAACATGTCAAAATAAAAATAATAAAAAAAGCTTAGCACATTGATGAAGACATTATTTTCCCTCCTATTTTCTCCTATTTTCTCTTAGTTTATTTAGTTGTGCATCATTAAAATATCTTGGATTTATCTTTTTATGCATTTATTAAAATAAAAATTACAAAAAGCACATACTTCTGATAAATTAATAAAAAAATTAAAAATATTCTTCTTTTCATAACAAAAAATTCACTACATAGAATATAATAGTCTCAATAAAAAAAATATATCAAAAATGACTATATAGATACAATCATAAATATAACAAATAATATTAAATAAATAATTATATTTATTTATATGTATTTTTCTGCAGGGTGAAATTTTTAATAAATCTTCATTATTTGAAATATTCTTATAAAATTCTTCACAGGAATTGGAAAAATTGCACTTAATTTGCAATACTGCTTTCAACATTTCTATGCTCAGCTGCATTTTTTCTGAAGTCTAAAACTTATTCACTACTGAAAAAACTTTTCATTTCACCATTGGTGCCTGACAGCATAATGCAAATCTGAGTATTTTCTTAATATTCCTGAATGGTATGTTGTTTATATCAAAGTCATTAAATACTTCTATCCACCTTGTATCACTTGCATTTTTTTGTTCATTTCAAGCATTTATTTTTGTATCATCAACATATTTTTTATATACGGTATCGCATCAAAAAAGTTCCTTTCCTTCCTTATCAGCATTGAATAGCTCCATTTTATCATCAACTTTTGAATTTTTTTTACATTTTGCCAATTAATACTATTTTTAAGATTGGTTCACTTAAAACAATCAATGTGTTCAAATTGTGATAAGCAAAGTATATAAATATTGGATACATTTTTCATAAAAACTGTTGACATTGAATTTGAAGGAATTTATTTTGAACCAACCAGTCTCTTTTAAATTTCTTAACTTATTGCATACAGTGAATGGTAAATATTGCATATTCTTTCTTTTTTTTTTAATTTGAATTTTAAATTGACTATTTCTGTAACCTCCATAATAGTATTTTTATCATTTTTGATACTTGTTAATACAAGTAGAAATATTTGTTGCCAGTATATAGTGATTGCCAATTAACAATAGTGGCATCTAGCATGAAGTAGAGGAAACAACAACTTTGTGCTATTGTTAAAATGTTAAAAAGGTTGCATGTCCAATCAGGGATACTTTCTGAGACATTTTTCATTGCAGGACAAAAAGCTCAAATCTGGGATAGTCCTGCATAATCTGGGATGTCTGGTCATTTTTTTCAAGTCCAACAACTGCTTCCAAATGATACAGAAATTCATTTTTATCTTTGTCATTTGTTCCTAGGTAATTATTTATAATAAATATCTGTACTTACAACAGTGCAATCAATGATTTTGCAATAATGGTAGCCAATCAAATAGATAACAAAGTAGTCACAAGGATGGAGGCATCCTGTGTTATCATTATGGAGTGTTCAAATTTAATTTCAGGTCTCTAATCTGCAGATTTTACAATGGTGCCAGGCTTAGCCCATTAATCCCATCTTTCACTAGATTTTTCATTGTTACCACAAATGTTGGTGACCTATAGTGAATATTGGAATGTCCAGCTGTTTAGTATCCAATAAGAAGCAAGACAACATAGAGTACTAAAGAAAAAGTAGTTATCATGCAAGTCTTCAATGATCGTTTTTTTTTATAAAAATTAGATAATTTCATTTCAATTCAGAAATACTTCCTAAAATGTCTGTAATAAAATTAAATATAATAAATTAATTCCATGTACCAGGAAATCTTTTGATGGATCAGGATCAGGCATCACTCTATCTATGATAAAGTTCTATTAACTCTACCATAGATGCAGGCAGATTATAGTTGCCAAAGTAGACTCCATTATGTATAAATAATAATTAGCCAATGATCGGGAAGTGACATTAAAAAATAATTGCTTATTTTTCTAATAGCTTTATTAGGATAGTTATCAAGACTTTTACCTCACCATTTAGTCATATATTTTTGCATTAGCATTTTTGCCAATGGTATGTGACATCTATCTCTTTAGAATTCAGCATATTTAAAATCACATATTTCTTGATTCCAAAACTGCCTCATTTCAGAGGATTTATTACATTATAATATATATTTTCATTATTATATTAAACTAGCTGATGGACCTGATATTACCCAGAATTTTTGCCATATCATTTGTAGGGAAATATTAGTTTATGGTTTATGAAATTTTCTGATAGCTACAAATGATTTTCTACCTATAAGTAAAGATAGAAAAAATCAAAATCTTTGGGTATAATGTTGATGTTACATTGACAGCATATGTTAGAACTTTTGTTTCTTCACACATTGACATTTTGTGATGTCATAAATTGCTAAGCCATAATGACAGCAAGCACTGATGAGATTCTGGGATATCACCCACATACTGACAATATTTTGAAGTGTCATCAATTATATTATAAATCGGAACTGTTTTGATGTTACACTGATGATATTCTGAGACATCATCCACTGTTACATTGTGCATTAAAATATTTATGACAGCATTCATTAATGCATCACAATGACATTAAACACATTAACGTTTTGTGATGTCATCATCACTACTTCATACATTGGAATTGCGATGTCACTGCTACAGCATAGTAATATCACACACTGATAATATTTTGGGACGCTGTCCATTGTTATGTCATACAGACAAACCTTTTTGATGTTAATAATTGTTATGTTATACTGATGCCATACACTGATAATATTTATGGCATCATTCATTGTTACATCATGATCATATCATGATTGTGAGACCATGATATCATCCCTATTTTTTGCTTTGCAATGTCAACAACAATCAGTACAAACTAATAATTTAAAAACTTATTTTAAATTTCAATCTGAAAATGCCCTAATGCTGGGACAATTTCAACTCAGGGTACTCTATATTACTTGCAGGAAAAGTCATCTTGCAAAGTTCAGTCTTGATAGATCAAATAGTGTAGGAGCTTATGTGAAACAGACAGATAAAAAGAATGATCTCAATGGCCTCATCCTCTAGGGAAATTTTGATTTGAATACTCTATGTTACCTGCAAGGTCATGGGAAGTCACACTACAAAGTTTGTTCTAAAAAGGTCAAATGGTGTAAGAGCCTATGTCGAACACACAAACATATAGACAAACATTGCATTTTACATATGTATAGATAAAATAATAATTAATATTGTAATTCTTTAAATAATAAAAATAAATATAGATGTAAAAATACTAAAGTTTAAAAACTCCTGCTTTTTATTACTATTTCATGTAGACATTAGCTCTTATAATAGGAAAGGTTATTTTTATTATAAAATGTTTTTGATCTTTCTTAGAGACCTGTTTCAGTATACACTGTTTTAAATGAACACTTTGGAATATAACAAAATTTTAGAACACGCATACATTCAAGAGTTTAGAAGAGATTTAGTTTTTTAAAATAGTTTTTAAAAAATAAACAATCCTTATATATGTAAAAAGAGGATATTTAAGTCTAAATTATATTCAGGATGATTCATTTTTCAATGCATCATACAAAATCTGTAGCTGTTGTGCTGAAAACTGAATTGCATTGTCTACGCCTTTGCTGATTTGTTTTTCAACACACCATTACAACTCTAATTATAAATTACAGTTAAAAAATTAAATGAAATAAAGTAAAATAGCAATGTATTAGAATTAATGTAACAAAATATTTTATTTGAAAAAATCTGATATTTTTGATTGAAAAACTGAAAAAACAGAGGGTGATATCTTAGCCGTTAAGTTTTACATGACAAGATTTTGCAAATTGCAAAATTAAATTTGGTGTTCAAACAATCCACCAATTGCTATGGCACAATAACCTAGTCGATCATAAAAGGATGTCTGTACAAGAGACAGTTGTATATGTGTGTGATGTTTTGACAATACCTTTCAATTATTAGTTCTAACTCCTGGATGTTTGAAAAAGGCTCATGACCATAAATAGATAATTTTATGTGGCCTCAGAGGAAAAAGTTACAAGGGCTCAAATCCAGAGACTGTAATAGCCAAGCCAGTTCTTTGTTGGTAGCAATTACTTTCCCAGGAAAACAATTCTTTAGTATTCTCTTAAAGGCTTGTAACTGTGGGTGAGATATCCATCATGTTGGAACATCATATTTCATCTTCAATAGTCACTTCACTTATCCATGGACTTATCTCTTCTTGTAAAAGATTTAAATATTTCTCCACAGTTCCTATCAATGAAAATAGGCCCAATTATACTTTGGACAAAGATTCCAGCCCAAACATTCACTCTCACCAGATACTGTGAATGGCTGCAGCAGATAAGTCTGGGATTTATTCTAGACCAGTGGTTCTTAAACTGTGGTCTGCGGACCCCCAGGGGTCTGCATAGCCATTACCGGGGGTCCACGAAATTATAAAAAATGGTTGCAAACAGTTAAAGAAGACAATGAAAAGCATGAAGCACGGAGCAATAAAAAATATATTTTTAAGGCAATAAATAAAACATGAACCTATTATTATTAT
>WUQG02442015.1:0-13516 GCA_011317285.2 Androctonus mauritanicus
ATTTTTGAAAGGCTTTGCTTGCTGACTAATGGCAATGCTGCAATGCATATATAAAAGCAATGTGATATATGTATATATATAAAGCAGCAAATTTTAGTAATTAGATTTTTAGTAATGATTTTTGACTGTTGTAAGTCAAGTCATCATAAGTCAAGGACTACCTGTATATACTAAAATTTGTATAGTTAATAAGTGGTTGAATTAATGGCATAACATGTGATGATAAAAGCAAATTGTTAGTTTTAATCAAAAAAGATGAATAAGTGTTTTTTAGACACTTAGTAGACTATTGAAACACAATCAACCCAGATGGCTGAAGACCTAACAAATAGAACAGTGTAGAGATTAAAATAGAATTCTGAAGTGTAAAAAGATCCCATCTTTTTTTAAAGAATGCAATTGTAGTGGTACAGATTGCCTAGACTTTTTGACTTCATAAAAAGACAACATATTGGTGACTATATGACCAGTAGTAGAAAAAAGAAATGCACCAACATATTTGCTAGAGAAACGGATTGCTATTTGGTGCACAATACACATCGCAAGTCATGAATGGATATTCACAGTTGTTAGAGGCTTGATTGATGGCTTGATTGATGCCTTATACTGTTACCAGAGGAGCTATTTGAAGTATATGATTTTGAGACTTTGTAACTTAGTATACAATTAGAATCAGCTTGTATCAAGCTTTATAGATTTTTTATTAACTTATCTACCAAACAATGAAAAACATCCCACTATCTTAAAAGACTTAGGTTATAGCCTTTTGCATGAGTCATACTTTGTCCATAATGGAGTTTTTTATATGCAGAATAGAGGTGTACTGATTTGATAATTGAATTGGTTGTAAGGAAAAAGAAGCTTTCTATACAGTATTACCTTCATTGAAACATAGTCTGAAAATTTATAAGAGATACATAGATGACATCTTAATTGTCAGAGAGAGAAATAAAGATATGATTGATATAAAAAATGCTTTATCCGATGAAACTTTGGACTTGCTTTTAAAAATGTGAAAATCTAGAAAGTTGAAATTAAATACCTAAACTTAAAAATTAAGATTCAAAAACAGAAATATACTATGATTGTTTATAGAAAATGCACTTATTAACTTTTATTCATTAGGAACACATTAAAAGAGTCTTGAAGCTATAAAATAGCAGTTTTTAGATCACTACTTGGAGAATTAAACTCGTTGTTCAAATTACAATTCTAAAATAACAATTAGAATGAGTAGTGAAACAAGCCATCAGCCATGAGTACAGAAATGATGTGCTGCTCAATTTTTCCCATAATTTATAAATCATAACAAAAGAGACAAATATCTAAAGTAAACAAAATTATATAGATAATGGAATATATTCTTTCAAAGTAATGAAATTTACACTTAAATATCAGAGGAAATTAGAGATGATCTTGGGAACTAAAATAATTTTTTAATAGAAGAAATACTTTGTTTAATCTCTTGCAAAATGATAAGGATCTTATTGACAAAAATAAAATTCCTAGTGTTTGAGATTCCTTTTATCAATAATCAAATTCAGCAGTCCTAGATTTATACTGGCTATACTTCATCATCATTTGATAAAAGAATTAAAGAACACATGTATGACATTGTGCCAAAGCTGTATTACATCTTTATCTTTATCTAAGAGCAAAAATAAGTGATTTATTGATTAAATGGAAGGATGCAAGAATTATACAAGCTGAAGAGAATTCTTTAAAAAGAAAAGCAGCCAAGTCATTATACACATACAATAAGAGAGAAGAGGATATTATGCTAGTAAATAAAATGGGCCCTAATAAGATCAATAACGCTTGGAAATGAAGCCTAGAGATAGGACTATTAAATTTACTCATTAAAATTTAATTATTGTTATTTAAAGTTAATATGTATTTATTTAAATTTTTAGTATTTTATAATGACTTTATAATGATTTTAGTATTATAATAATTAGCTAAGCTTTAATTTATTTGACATTTAAATTTTTCTGTTAAATTGTTATTATTTTGAACTTGGTTTTGCTAAGATGTTTTAAGGAATGCTTTTCTTTAGAATTTTATTATTTTGTGTAAACAGACTGAAATGGGTTATTAACTGAAAGTGATTTCTGCATTCTTGTAGTCATTGTTTTTTATAGTAAAAACATATACCTGTCTTAGTGCTATGGTTAATATTTATTCTAAAATCATTTTTTGATCATTCAGAATAAGGATTGGTTTGGTTATGTTATCAAATTATGATAAAAATGTATAAAAGATCTGTTTATTCTTATAACTATTAGCAAAATATATCTGGTACTGCCCTGGCATAGTTTGAAAACCTATACAGTAAATGTCTTCTTATCTGGTCTCACTTAAACTGGCCAAATTTTTGTCCAATTTTTGTTTTACTTTAGCAGTGCCACTTTTAGAGTCTAAGACAAGTTGGCCAATACCCATGATCAACTCAATTGAAAGTTGGAGGAATGCTGCTCAATGGCTGGACACAGACCCCATGGATTTATAAACCTTTATGGATAAGTTTACAATAAACCATGCTGAAGTATCATTTGCCATATAGTTCATTTATTATAGGATTAGGAATCAATTGACTGATCATAATTATGTTGTGTTAGTGCAATGATGATGTCATTGTGACATTATGCAGTCATAGATTTTCTGACATCATCCATTGTTATGTCACGATGATGTCATATAATTCATTATACATTTGGAATCCTTTGGCTTTTTGTATTTACTGTTGATTTTATCAGTTGATTTAACCATTATATGATGATGGAATGACATAATCATGACATCATACATAATAGAAGTGTTTTATGATGTCATATATTATGTCATTGATGATGATATGCTGGTATTGCTATGACATCATCCAAAATTTGAATATTACTCTGAAGGATTTAAATGAAGACATTTTCATTGCAACTCAAAATATCCCAGGGAGTGGGGCATTTTGGGTTGCCAATGATCCAGGATAGCCTATATTATAACAGGGCTGCAGGAAATCTCCATGCAAAGTTTGGTCCTGAGGGGTCAAATAGTGTAGGTGCTTTTGCAGAACAACCAAACAAGCAATGCATTTTTCATATATAAATTAGTTTTTAATGTATAATTTTAAAAATGTATTTTTGAATTTTAAGGTCTAAATAAAAATTAGAAAAATGCTAGTTGTTATATATTAAAAATTATATAAATTGCAATAGTATCAATATGTATCTGTTGTTTTAATTTTTTATATCAACAATATACAATCAATTTTTATATCTTGTACTTCCAAATATAAAAATTTTTGCAGCAAGCTTGGAACATAATTTTTTATTACAGAATTTTTAAACTGTTCAATTCTACAAACTATGAAAAATTTTTCAGGCTTGATAATCAAACTTTGCAGATTTAGAATTTTCACATTACAAAAATATTTAAATTTATTTTTAGTAATAATTCTGACTATTAAGCATGCCACATTTTTTATTCATGCATTTAAAGAAATCAATTTTTTTTTCTAAATCACTATTTGGGATTTATTTCTCTAATAACATATCCATTTGTTAATTTGCAGAACAAAATTTGATGAGAGTTCATGTTTTGATTAAAATAAAAATTTGATTTATCAAAATGAAAAAGTTGAGTAAACTCAATTTTCTGTTTGTTACTTTATATTGTGTTTGAATACTGCTTTACTATGAAATATCACAAGGATAATGTAATATCATTTGGTGTCAAACATTTTTCAAGACTGCATCTATAATTTCTAAAGACATCTGAATTGTAAATTTATAAGTAATGGAAAAAAATTGTTTGATCTCTCCAATGTTTATATACATTTTTTTTAATAAGGCTATAAATAAATATTAAAATAAATAAATAAATATTCTTGCATTTAAAGTTATTTTATTGTGCAGATTTTATAAATATTGTATATGCAAGTGTTGAGGAATATATAAGTTGACCTCCTACTTCAAAGTTTGAAAATCGGATAAAAAACCTATGTATAAGCTGATCCCCAAGCTTTCAAGTGTCAGAAGAATATGACATTCATTGAAATAGATAATTTTTTTTATAATTAAAAAAATTTTCAAAATACAGTTCACTATTAGAATAAATAAGGCCAATTAGACAAAATTCTAGACTTGTAGTATTAAAACATCGCTATACGACGTGACGCAAAAAAAAAAAAGCATGCGCTATCGCATCCAGTCGTGCTTCTCTCCAATATAATTTTATTGAAATGTTTATTCGACAGGAAATATCAAAGAAATGTTAAAATTTTCGGCTGTTGTTCCGAATACGCTCCGCTCCAAAAATTGGTTTTTTCACTTCCTAACATCAAAACAAATACTGAGATATCTTATTTAAGTATTCCCTCTGCGGCAAAATCCGTCAATTCTGCAAAAATTTGATCTCGATGAATTGTTAAATTTTGTGCGAAATTGTAGACGTTTCACTTGTTAGTCTGCTGTTATGGCAGTCGTAAAAAAAAGCTGTCGGTCTGCGCGTAACAGCAGACTAAGGGCTAGTTCCCACTTAAGGAAAAGTCAGTACGGAAAATAATTACGTATAAAAAATATATTTTAACATATTTAGAAAATTGTAAAAAATTCAACATTGTTAAGAGTTGCTCAACTTCATGTTCCGGATTATTTCTGCACTGCTTATACAGAAAATTTTTGAATTTTCTGTTTCCGGATTATTTTTACGTCGTGCTTTTCCGTAAGTGGGAACCGGTCCTAAGTGAAATGTCCACGATTTTGTACAAAATTTGATTAACAATTTATTGAGATGATATCAAATTTTTGCGGAATTGACGGATTTTGCCGCAGAGGGAATACTTATATAAGATATCTCAGTATTTGTTTTTATGTTAGGAAATGAAAAACTAGTTTTCGGAGCCGGGCGTATTCGGAACCACAGCCAAAATTCTATATACAGTATAATTTCAACCTGATAGAATATGTCCTATTTAACGGAAGAAGGCGAAAATCAAGAAAAAATGAAGACTGAATTAGAACAGAAGGAAATTCTTCAACAGAAGCATTATTTTCTTCTGAATGAATTGCAAAATATGGCTAGAGAATTACCACAGTACTGTATATATTATTTTATTTGGAATTTCAAAGTCTAATACACTAAGAATATGCAAGAAAACTATAATAAAATAATTAATTAGAGAATAAAATAGATTAAGTTTTATTTATAAAAAATAAATATATCAGTAAAATGTTTTTTTTTTTTTTTTTAAAGTCATGTAGCATTAAAGTAGTTTTTAAAATTTTAATAATAAAGCATTTTCTTTATAAAAAATTCTATTTAACTTTTAGAAAATATCAGCAAAGACTTCCTTATGAATTGTTATCAAGTTTAGCTCATGCTTTATTAGATGGAACAGTCTTTCAAATTGTTCAAGACTTAAAAGAGATACAATATATAACTGAAAGGCAGTTGTTTGAAAGACGAATGAAAACTATAAATATTAATAAAAGTAAGAAATAAAAGAAATGTAGTAATATATTTTATCATATAGATGATTATTATTATTATTGTTGTTGTTGTTGTTGCAGCTCTGCGTCAGGAATTACTTAAAAAACATAAAGAAGCTTTAACTACTCAAGGCCAGATTAATTTACCTAATATAGCTACTATTCAGGCAAAACAAGAAAAAGAAATTGAAGTAAGTTTTGTTTTAAGATCTGACATTAATTACACAAAATATCTTTTAAAGAAATGGGATAACAACCTGACACTTACCAAACACTACTCAAATTGTTAAAAAAAGAAAGAGGAAAGAATGCTATGTAGAACTTCCCCAGAAAATAAATAAAAATTTTCTTATATTTTAAATATTAGACAAGTCCATAACTTTCTGCATATTTTGAGAAATTTTGAAACAAGATAAATAAAATATAATTAATTTTATTAATCAATGATAAATTTTCCTTCATTATCAAGAATTTGTTGCCATCTTACTGATGCGTTATTTATTCAATATACGTAGAAGAATTCTGATTTTGATGCGAAATACTTAAAACTATTATTTTGACTTCATCTTTGATATCTATTTTTTTCTCATTAAAAAAATTTGGAGGCTCAGAAATAGATATTTATCACTTGGGCTATATTTGACAAGTATGATGGACAAACACAATAATAGCACTATTAGCAAGTTTTTTTTTTTTAAGTTTTTCAGCACATTTATTATTGTAAAACTTGTTAATAGTGCTATTATTTTATTTGGATAATGATTTAAAGCAAGTGATCTGTAAATAAGTGTAAGTATGACAGATTAGGACTGAGCTCTTAATTGAAGTACTTAATTTACTATAGTGTTGTTTGTGTAATGTGTAATTTAGAATGGTCTTGGTAGAAGAAAACTTTTTCTGTTCACTAATTTATGGATATTTTCTAATCAGATCTGAGTTTAATCTTGAACGTTATTGACAATAGACATTTGTATTTATAATTTGATTAGATAGTAACATTTTAAAATGAATGATGATACACATATCCCACCAAACAGACAAGTATTTTTGGGATGCATCCATTTGGTGTTGGAATTTTTATCCTTTGTTCTTTTTCGCTTTCCTTATTTGCCCATTATTTTTTTTCTTATGATATAATGATAGACTATATTTTTTGTCACCAGTCATGATGCAGCCAAGAAACTGCTGTATAGAGTAGGTTAAAAAAAAATGAAATTGTTTATTTGTTGTTGATGACAGCTTGCAATATTCAAGTGACATCATTTTCCAAGCTTGGATATTTTTCTTATCCCTTTTAAGTGATGAATGAGATGAAATGAGTCATGTTATTAAATTAGTTTTGTTGCCACTAAAAATGTTTTGGTTTAAATTTGAACCATCTTCAGTTACAACAATAATAATAAAGAACAGTGAATGAATGAAGATTTATAAAATTCAAACATCAAATATGTTCTAAATATGCAATTAACAATATTGTACAAATATAAAACAACATACATTTAAATTTGAAAGAAAACTTAAGCACACATATTATTAATAAAAATATGAAGAAAATAATGCAAAATATTAATTTATATATATTTTAAAAGAATTTAATTTTTACATAATGTTCTTAACTGAGTGGAAATTATATTTTGCATTCTTTTTTGTGCAATATATATTCTATATGTTTTTATTTGTCACATCATCTTGCATACTAATACTATATGGGTTTGATTTATCTATTAAGTTGCTACCTTTTAACATTTATTCATAAATAAAATGTTTTCTTATATTATATGTTTTTGTAGCCATTATGCTTTTTAATAATTCCACTTCATCCATTTTTATAACAACATCACAAATGTCTCTTTGGGATAATATTTTTTTTGTGTGATTTCTGATATATATCACTTTTATGTTCTTTTATGCAAATGTGCAGGTTTCTGGGTATGTACTCAATATACTACAATATTTAAATCTTTATTTAATATTTTTATGTTATATGCACCATGTTTTTTATGCTTGTTAATTTTATCCTTGTTATTCCTTATTGCATTAAATAAGGTATTCCTTCTGTTAAAAGCTAATTTTTTTCTCAGTTTTTTTCATAGTAATCAATGGATTGCATAAACTCATGCTTTTATAGTGGTTGGCTTGTTCATCCTCCTTTCTCTGCATTAATATTCTTTTCTTGTATATTCTGTCTTAAGTTTAATATCAAGCTTTTTGTGTAACTGTGTGATTATGTTTATTCTATCATCTAATTAACCTCTTTTTAATGGTTGTTTGTATGTTACAATTATTCCAAAAACATTACATTCCCAAAAACATTTCAGCAATGGATAAAGTGATGTTATAACATCACTTTATCCATTGCTTTTAAGAATTTAATTTTTACATAATTTCTTAACTGAGTGCTTATCCACTGCTTTTCTAGATTGAATAATTACAATTGACCATCTTCAATTGTTAAAATCAACATAATCAATATGAAGCAATACAAATGATTCCAGCACAATTTGCAGTATGGGAAAACATCAATATAACCATATTAGCAAGTTGTGCTGGAATCATTTGTATTGTTTCATAGAGTATACAAGGTTTAGCAGTATAGTATATTAACATAATCAATATTGGTCTTTATTGATCAATGATTACAATTGATCAATAAAGACTATATTGCTTAGAACTTAATATTCTTCTATAATTTCAAATTCAAATATTCTAATTCAAAAAGATGAACCTATATCATGTGCTACAGCTAAGAATCTTCAATATAATTTTTGTATTTTATATAAAAATTACTAAATACAAAAATTATATACTTAAGTTTCTTAATTTTTGAATTTAATAATTTTTATACAATGTAACTCAGTTGAAGATTCTTCTAAGCTGTAATATTGTCTAGATTGCTATAGGAACTGAAGATGATCAATTGTAAGACTTAAAATGTTTCTCTTATTAAATTTTTTGTGTTTATGCTGCTACTGAGCACTGATTTTTTGTTTTAATTGATATTACATAATTTGATGTTGATATAAAATGGGATGAAGCAGAATTAATTAAGAATCATAGGTTAGCTCAAAAAAAGGTAAAATTGCAAAAATAAAATAGGATTACAGAAAACAACTTTCTATCTCTTGCTGTTATGATTCATTGGATAATTATGCATATTATTTTCAATCCCAGATTATTATCTGTATAAAAAACCCATCTACTTGTCTGTTAATAATGAAATATAAAAATTGTATGATATCTTTAACAATTGTATGGTATAAATAATTTATTATTATAATTAGTTTTCATTTCTTTAGATAAATAAATTATTGTTTAATTATGAACTATTCTTTTGTTGGCATTTACTTAATATTATTTTGGATAAGTGACATTTTTAAGAACAATGTCATTTTTAATATTGTCTATGGGAAAAATTCCTGGTTTAAGAGTGCTTTTCAAGAACAAAATAATTCTTAAAATTAAGAACCACATGTATTCACACTATTATATTTTTATTTCTCTAATATATATACAAATATCCCCAAATTACAAACATTCAAGTAACAAATTTCATACTAGTGAATATTCCATTTTACTTTCAAATTTCAGAAAATTTCCAAAATTGTATAAGAATTTAAAAACAGAATAAAGTTTTGTAACAAGTTCATTATAAAATTTGATAAAGTACATTGATTATCCAGGCTAATAAAAGGGGAGATTAGGAACAGGTAATTGATAAATATGAGTAAACCAATTTTTTAAAATTTATTGCTTTTTAAAAATATAGACAAATAGTCTTTGCTTATGATGAGGTTTGATTAAAACCATGTGGTCATAAATCAGAGCAATTGGAATTTGCAGTGTCTGAAATTTAATAATTTCCCACTACTAATCTCTACTATGATATTATCATTATCATAACAAAAAACTCCAAGAACCAAACCTAAAAAGGATGATTTTAAAATACCAGTCCATTGTACTTAGATTGATCTGATATACTCTGTGAATTGCATTGACTAATCACAAAATTTACCGATGAAATGCTTTCAATGATAATTGAAAATACAAGCAGGGTTGTAAGTTGAGGATGACCTATATATATGTATGTAAAATAACATTCTAAATAGTGTCCACTTTTTGTTTGCTTTCTCCAGAATCTTCAGTTTTTTTTCTAGTTTTTTTTGAACATTTTCTTATAGTTATTATATCACTGCATTCAAAATCTCACTGACTCATATATTCTATAGGATAATACTAAGTTGTGATTAAAAAACTCAATATAATCAAGAATATATTGAGTTATTTAATTTGTGGACATAGTATTTCAAGATGGTGGAGTTTCCGTCAAAATTTGTTGCATTTTAATTGGAAATCTATATTCAAAATTTTGAAATAAAAACTTCTAATTAGTTCAATTAATAACACACATCTCACAATAGTGTGTATATTCTTGGTTTAATAATTCTGAATTTAGCATAAAAATAGATTTACAGTTATGAACAAAGTGAATGAATTATGTTTATAATATGAAGAGCACTTATTTTTTGTTTTGATTAAATTTTCAAAAATTTTGATCATTTCCAAATTATCTAAAATGTAAATTACATCGAAAAATTTTGAGAAATAACAGTGATCTAAATTCATTACTCATCTTACTTGGATAGTAGCTATTTATAGGAACCAAGATTTTCTATTATCTCATTGTTCCAAGTGTGCAGTTATGAGTTCCTGATTTGTATAAATTAAATTTTGTAATAAAAAATTCAGACAACAAAAATATTTTAAAATGATTATTAAAATTTAGTATATGATGAAGTATTGGAATTTTGTCATTACAGTAGTGTTATAACAAAATTGTTACTACACTGCTTTAACTAGAATTAAAATTACTATCAATAATGCTACTATTGATAGTGAATTTATCATTATTAACTTTTATCATTTGTAATAATGTTCTTAATAATATATTGTAACACAATATACGGTACATTGTATATAATCATCATCATATAATAGTTATTATTATTTTTGTTTTTTTGTAATTAGACTTTGTATAAACCATATAATGTTTTTAATTTTATCACAATTTTTCTGATTAATAGGAATTAGATAAGTGGCAAGATGAAGATGAAACAAAAACAAATATGAAAATAATTTTGGAATTGGATCAAACTGTAAGCTATATGTTGTTATTAATTATATGTATGATTGTCAAGCTTAAAATATAAAGAATTAGAAAACCAGAATTAATTTATATATCTGTTTTATTTAAGATTAGCTTTATATAAATTTATAAAATCATTGTAATAATTTTATTATAAAACAAAAAACTTCATTACAAACAGGAAACTAATTATAAAATATATTAATTTCAAAAACATCATTATTGATTTATCACTATTCATTAAAATAATTACATATAGTTCTCATTTTATAAGTTTCCATTTTATGAATTCTTTTGTCAAATATGAAGTATTACCAAAATTGAAAATATGAACATTAATTGAAATAAACAAATGCTAAATATTCGTAAATATGGCATTTCAAATCATATACATAGATATATATTACATTACTATAATGCCAGTACATCTTCATCTGCTACAAAATGGGAAAAATTAAGATAGCAAACTGTGGTAGCTTGCTCTTTTTGTTATCATAGCTTCACCATAACATTATACAGTAGAACAATGGTCTCAAACTGGTAGCCTGTGAGGCACATCTGGCTTGCAAAGGAATTTTGTATGGCCCATGAAGGTATTTTAGCTATTTGTTTAATATATATAGTTGGAAAATTTTACAATTTAACATTAATAAAATTGTTTTATAATTTCATAATTATATAATGTTATTTCAATATCTTTGTAAGAAAAAAGTAAAAGTAACAACAAATAAATATTTTCTTTTCATTATAATTTTGTTTAAAAATATTCAGCCCTTCATTTCTTTTGAATTGTGCATTTGGTCCTTATGCAATTTGAGTTTGAGATCATTGCAGTAAAGCATTGATTATCCAAACTAATTAGGACTAAGGTTGTTTGATTAACTAAATATTTCAGATAATCAAACATATATGAAAATAACCATTTTATACAAAAACTGTACAATAATTAATTTATTGTATGCAAGATTTTATTACTGCATTTACAATACAATACAATACTTTATTAGTGTAGTTAGCATCTGCTAGTTATACATAGGGTCTATAAATATAAAAATTAATGTTTACAAATTTTCAGATTTAAAAATCAACAATAAATAATTCACAAATATATTATATAAAACATAAAGAAAATCAATATTCATATTGAAAATTTTTTTATACAGTTGAACTTCACTTTTAACATTTTTCAAATACCAATTATCAATATCTCTACATTCAACCAACTGATTACATTCACAAGACATGATATAAACTGATATTATTTTTGCAGAGAATACATACATTATTTTTAATTTTTATTAGCTTGTTATTAATATATATTAGAATTATATTTAACCTGAAGAACAAATTTTTTAATTCTGAAAGGAAGAGAACTATATATAATTGAATTATTATTGAACCAAGATACTTCTCATGGATACTAATAGTAATAATTATTCCTCCATCTAGCCTCAAAGTCCATTGTTATCTGATAATCTAGTAAATTCTGTTAAAAAAAAGTTTATATTTTCCATTCATGTAATGTTATCTGAAGTTAGAAAAGCCTGCAGTAAAAAACCAAATTTATTAAATTATTTTCCAGCTTTTTTGCCAAATTAAAATACATATTATGTTGCTTTATGTGCCAATACTATAATTCATCAAAAATCTCTCTATTTATTGAATTATGATTATTCCATATCTTTTTTTAAAAAGAGATTGATCTGATTATCAATTTCATAAAACATCTGTTTAACTCATATCTCAACATATATCCAGCTACATTTCTCTCAATTATGAACAGTTTTTTCCAAAAACTTAATTGGATTCTTTCTAATTTAAATATGTAATCTTGTGCCCAAATTGGACTAAAATATAAAATATCATTATTAATTATACTGTAAAATAGAGTAACAATCCTTTGAATATTTTTTATTTTCAAACTAGCAGACGGGCAAATTACACCATTTTTTATCAATTAATCTAAACTGAGAGATATATGAAGGCCGAGATAACAATATTATATCTAAATATTTTGGATTATCATTTATTCTCAAGCTATAATTGCCAATATAAAACTTTTTATCAGAGTTTGCCAATTTGTAACCTTTTCTAAATGTTATTATAAACAGTTTCTCAGAACTGATTTCCAAAGCATGAAGTTTGCGAATTCCACAAAAGAATTTATCTTTCTCTGTAATGAAATTTTTGTAGGTGTGACTAATATTATATCATCCATATATTGAATCGAATGAATTATCCATTGAGGCACACCTATTCCATCCCTTTCATCAATAGTCATCTAAATCAAACAAGAAGTTAAATAATAATGGTGACAAAGGATCTCCTTGTAATTGGCCTCTCTTAACTGAAATTTCCAGATAAATCATATTATCTACACTTATTGAAACATTATAATTATCAAAGAATAATGAAATAATTTTAACAAATCTAGAATAGACATTGTATTTTTTCAGTGCAAGTTTTGTGGTTTGTTAGTTGATAGCTGAACCTTTCACGCATGAGTCAGTGGTCCATAGAGATCCAAGATAGAAAGAAAAGAAGCAACTATTGAATTTAAAGTTCTTAGAAAAAAATAAAATGTGTTTATTAGTATATTAATATATATATATATATACAGGGTGATTCATAAAAGATGAGCAAAATTTTAAGAGGTGATAGTACACACCCAAACAAGCAATTTTTATCAAAGAATGCATGGTCGAAAACAAAATGCAAAACCGTTAGAGGGCGCCAAAAGTTATATTCTTATACGAGGCAAAAACACACAAAGAACGATTAAGTTAAGTTATAAAAGCAAATTTAATGGCATATGATTACAATAAGTGTTCAAAACATTTACCGGCAGCTGCTATGCACGCAGTACAACGGCGAAGAAAAGATTGGCGAA
>WUQG02442026.1:0-13515 GCA_011317285.2 Androctonus mauritanicus
AGAACCAAAGAAGAATGAAACTTTTCTGCATTCTACATTTCTGCGCAGAAAAGTCTCGGTGTGTTCTAGGCTTTACACTGCCTAACTATATTTCAATAACTAATTATATTTTTAAATATTGATATAAATAAAAGTGATTTTAAGAAAAATTCATTAGAAAATTAGCATTATTATAATTTATATTAAAAAAATCTGTCAAAAATAGATTTTTAGAATTCTGCCTTTGAATCCTTTGAAAAAAGGAATTGATCAACAGATTATGAATATGGAAAAAACTATTAGAATTTAATTTTTTCATATTCATAAAAATCTTTCTAAATTCGTTTTGAAACAATAAATTTAAGTAATAATAGGTTTTTATTTCTTTCTGATAGGTTTTGATGTTTAGAAACTTTTTATGTTTTTATTGTTTATCGTTAAAAGATTTTTATTCACTTTGGTCACTTATAAACAAAATGATACCGCAATTTTTGTTATTTATTTCGTTGTAGTATTAACAATATAATTGAGGAAAATTTTTAGTTGCAATAAAAGCAAAACAGGGGTCATTTAAAATACATTTGCTAGGACAGATTAGTATACATTCAAACAATGCAAAGAATTTTACTAAAACTTACAAAAAATTTCATTCTGTAAAACTCAGTATTACTCATTTGGTCATAATTTATTATTGTATACAAATATATTAAACGTAGTTGAACAATTGCGCGCAGATTATCAATAAAAATATGTTTAGTATCGATTAATTTCCAAATATTAATTAAACTAATGAAATATAGCAAGATATTTATCTTATATATTTTCTTTTTGTAATATGTTAAAACAGATCAGTTTACTGATAGAATGAGGATATTTTCTTAAATATGCAATCATTTTTAATTCTAAAATAATTAACTAATATGGTTAAAAATGAGAAATCAATAGCTTTTTAATAGAAATCTTTAACGGCCTCATAAATACAGTGGTGATCTATGCAAAGTCATTTTATATAATCTAAGTTTATGGCGAGAGCCTGTTATTGAAAACTAAAATGAATTTGAAAAAATAAAAAAATATATAGTAATGAAATCGGTAATTAATTTCGTTATTTCTTAAATAATTGAATAAAAGTTATAGAAAAGAAATTAATAAGATTAGATATGTAGATGTATTTTAGAATTCTCTTTCAAAATAATAAAATTTTTTTTGAAACATTAATTTTCTTTCTAAAAAAAATTAATTGAATCTATCAAAATTATTTGATTGTTTTCAATGACAAAAATTATTTTTCAGATGTTTTCAAAATTGTTACGTTTTTCAATTGTTTTCTTAATATGTGAAAAACAAGCAAAACCTATTGTAGAATAAGCTTTCCAGTTTTTCCATAATAGATTAATAAGAATAATGCTGTACGCTAATAAATTTAATATTTATTAATAAATAATAATTATGATTAATTAGAAATGATAAATAAATGATTATTAGCTCAATTAATAATTTGTTTATAATTTAAAAAAATCCACTTGTAAAATTCACTGCCCTATATCAGTTTCTATTAATTGAACAGTACATATTTAATTACGGAAATGGATTTAATTCTATGATACTATATATGCAATTTTCTGATATGATTATATAAGAAATTAAAAGTTCACATTTTCTTACTTAATCATTATCATTTTAGATCACATATCATTTCAGAATTCTGTGAAGAGTATCTGGTGATAGATTATTAGCATCATTGTTCAGACACATTCATGTTATCATTTTAAAGAAAAATAAATTTAAATTCAGCTACTGTTTCTTGAGATGCAAGACAAATGTACTGGTTCAACTTCGGAAACCAGTTTGGATTGTTTGATTGTTCAGTGCCCCTGCAGGTTGTAATGCTAAATCATTAATTGTCGTTCTGTTCAAAAGAAAGACATTCTGTTCGGAAACCTGATTTCATATTTCAGATAAAAGAATTAATGTGCAGTTAAAAAGATGGTCAGAGATCAGAGTCATTCATGATTCCTGTATATTATCTCTTGTGCAGAAATTTGTATCTTCAATATGCTTCATGTTACAATGAAATGATTTAAGATCTTGTAGATGTCTTGTAGGTGTTATCGAAATAATTTTCAACATTTTCCAATAACAATGATTAGAGTTTTATATAATTTTATCATAGTATATGCTTTTTTCACTGGAAATCCTTCCTCTTATTTACTTAACGCAATCTTGGATCTCATTTCGATACTACATAGAGATAATGACATTAAAAAAAGCACATCTCCAGTCGCTTGGTTTAAGATTGTAATAATGTCATTGTATTGCACGACAACGATTAAAAAACAAATTTATAAGGTGATTAACCTAAATTATATCTGTTACAACATAAAAGATATTATATTAAAAATCACAAATGTGATATTAATTAAAAATATCACATTTGTGAATTTTTAAAAATATATAACTGGACGTAGAAATTCTTAAGAAAGCTGTAAACCAACTTCCATATTAAATTTAAAAATAATTTCCATTAATAATTTACTAATGTCAAGCATATTTTATGCACTAAAACTATTAACTGAGTGATTTTTAATATTTAGATAATTCAATATTTTAGAACATGCTTTTTAGGATATCAAATTTATTGGATTATTTTCTCAGTATAGATTTTCATATTTCATATATCACTGACAATTAAAGTCTTGTTGAAACTATATTAGGAAATTTGAATTATTAAGACCTATTTTAAAAGAAAATATAATTTTGCCATCTTAATACAACAATATTAATTAGTCATTTAGAATAAATGTTATTTAAATTTAAATATCAAACATATTAAGTAACATATAATAGAATATGTTTGTTATACTTTGATAGTTTGTAAACTAATAATAATTTAGTGAATAATTAATAAACAAATCAATTTTGATTTTATTAATAAAATATTAACAAGCAATTTAATAAGGATTTTGAATTTTAATTTCATAAAAACATTTTTATTCTTCTGTGTACATATCTAAATTTTATTTATTCTGTTAATATTAATTTTCCGCTATTTAAATATAATTTAAACAAAGAAATATGTCTTGTAATATTTAATCTTTCTTTCTTTAATTCACTAAATTAAAATCTTTTGTATAGATTTATATGTTTCATAAGGATTAGATAATAAAATTTACATACAACGATACTTTGTCTGATTACTTAAAATATTAGATAATAAGGAGCTGGTTTACATATCTTTTATATGCTATATATTACTGAAATATCTGAATTGTTAAGTTTAATCTCTCTAAAATATTCCTAATCTGTATAAAATTTTATTACTATATTGTATTGTATTGAAAAAAATCTAGATTATAGATATTATTGAAACAAGAGATACTGTTTTTATGGCTTGTTGTAAATGAAGTAGAGAGGTAATACAATACACAAAAAAATCCTATTAAAATTTATGACTGGAAACGAAAGTAAAATATTTTTCTGATTATTTTCGATTAGTTATTGTAGAAGCATAATTTAAAGGAAAATCATTATAGACTTATTTGGATGCTTGGAATAAATATTATTTATTCTTCGTTCACAAAATGATTAGAGTGCCAAATTATATATATATATCTTTATATCTAAATAAATCAGTAATGTTTGAATTTAACAAATTCTTGAAAGAGTTTTTTTTTTTTTCTATCTTATGCATTATAATTGCTGTTTTTATATATTGTTTTATCAGGAGAAAGTATATAAGTATTTTGTTTTTGATTTTATAAGCCCATTTTGTGAAATATATTTCAAACGAATACCGTTATATTAAAGAAATTGCTTTTTCTAACCATATCTTCGATTGTATATCAAAGTGTATTATATCGATTTTTCTAGAAATGTTTTTATAGATATAACGAGAGAAACCTGTGTTTACCATTTACTGAATTGTTACTTATCTGTAAATGAAAGAGAAAACAAAAAGTGTGATAAATTTAATCACAAATATACTGTAATTAAATATATATAAATTATAGAATTTTTGAAATTTTAAGAAAATAATAGCAGCGTATTTTTTGTTTAAAATTAATTTTATATTATTAATAATAAGACCGTTAAGTTTAATGATGTATATAGAATCAGTAAGATTTTTTAACATTTAAAATATTAAGTAATTAAAAAAAGGAAAGATATAAAAAATATTAAATTTCACAGTTCTTTTTTGATTATTATTTTTTGTTAATAATACATACATCATTAAATAATTGGATTGCATTATATATATATAGTAAGTTTACTTAAGAAGAATTGCTAATTTAATCTTTTAATTAAAATAAATCACTAGTATTTATCTAAAACTTTTAAAATTATTGTAGTTTAAATTTTTGTTTATGTTAAAAACACAGACAATAATTGTTTAAAATGTGATTTGAATTAAAAATAATTTCATTTATCATTAGTTTAATGTAAACTTCAAGTTCTGCAAAACAATGATCTAACATTTTGAAAAATGAGCGGTTGCGCTTGGAAAAATAATAAATAAATATAATTTTAATTTATATTTCTTTTTCCCCCTTCATAAATCAATTTAGCAAAAAAAGTAATAACATAGTTTAGCTTTAAACATTTTAAGATAATAGTACTATATACAGTATATATATATTGTTATTAAATTTGTTTCAGAAATAAGATATCGATTTACTCTGTCTTTGTTTTTAAATTATATTTGAAGCTTTCATGTTTTTTGTTTTATAAATATTGATTCTGTTGAACAATGGAGTTTTCTTTTTAATTTTTTATAAAAATTTCCAATTACTTTGCACTTCCTCTGTTAAACGCGCCTATCAAAATCTAATGTTAATTGATCCTTGGAGCTTTCTTTCACTGTTAACGCTTTTTGTTCTAGAAAATATTCTTGTATTGTAGTTGTCGACTAGATTAATGACTAGAATTTTTTTCTGTTAAAAATTATGATTTTAATTTTAATGAAAGTAATTGCTGTTTTTCCTTCTAGAAAAAAATGTTAGGATTATTTTTAAAAAAATATTACCGACAGTGACGCGTTTATGTCGTTTCATAAAAAATAGTCCAGTAGAAAATACAAAGAATAACTTGATTAATAAAAACATTTTATGCTAGAATTCGTCATAAGAATGTCAATTCAAAATGAATATTCAGTATTGTTTATTAAACTGTAATTATTCAGTTTGATGAAATTCATTTTCAGCAAAAAAATAATAATAATGAATATCGTGAAAATGAATAATAACAGATTAATAAAAATCATAGTTTGTATAATAGACAAATTCACAGATTGATATGTAAGCAAAGATATTTTTTGAAGAAAAATATTTCACCCAAAAATATTGTCTGAATCTAATCCACTTTGAAATCGAACAAAATTTTGGATGAAAAATAAATTTCAGATTTTAATAAATAAAGTATGAATATATGCATAACAGTTTTTTTATTTTTCCCGTAAATAATATTAATTTAACAAGATATTTTAAATATGAATAAAATTAAATTTTTAATAAGTATTCTATAGAATAAGGAAACATTTTATAAATATTTAAATATTTCGATTACAAATATTGAATAATTTTATATAATTAACTCAGAATAAATATGTATGTAATAATATGCAATAAATTCCATAGCAGTAAGATTTTTCTTGTATGCATTTATTTAGATAAGCTATTATTGATTCGTAATTTGAACATTCATTTTCTGTGCATAATTAAAAGTTTAGTTTTTATTAAATAACTTTTAATCGGCATTACATCATTTATAAATATGTCGTTAATTTTGAATAGTAGTATGGAAAACTTCACAAGGATAAAAATTGTACTGTAATCGATTTTAACTCTTAGACGATTAAATTAAAAGTTGTTTATCTTCTATTGTTGTTTTATCAGAGAGTTTGTGTATGAAAAATAGATCTTTTTTTTAATTAAAAAAACTGGCATTTAGTTTCAATGAACTTGATAGTTCACGTTATATTCTAACGTAATAAGTATAGCACTGACATATTTACTCGCTCTCTTCATTATAAATATTCGAAATTTAAAATTTCAGATACAAAAGCTAATTATTATGTACGAAGTTCCGCATAAAAAAAATTAAAAATGCAAAGCATTGAATTTAAATTGATTATTAATTATTTGCATAATTTATTTGAAGATAATACTATTTTGTTTTGAACTGTTTTAAAGTTGGTTGAGATGATCTTTTAATTTTTCTGTTTTTATTTATTTAATATATTCTATCCAGATATGGATATTATTTCAATAGACTAAAAAGACTCACTGCTTTACTAAATTTTTATGCTCTTTTTTCTTTTATTATAAATAGGGCCTACTTAAAATATGAAAATGCATCATACACACATTATTTAACCATATAATAGATATTAGTTATCTTCAAATAAAATTAAAGTAAGAAATGAATGGAATAAATTGCCACCCGATATAAAATACAGTGGCTGGTATTAAAATTTATCATATACTTGTGTTACCGGTTGAAAAAAAATATATATATACTCATTACACGAGTTTTTGGTGATATTAAAATTTTTATCGTTATTTTTTCTCGTTAACATCTATCAACAGAATGTAAAATTATTTCCGTATTTTTACTACCTCCTTAATTAGCCTTTTGCTACAAAATTAAATTCATGACTTGGAATATATAACAAATAAACTATATTTAACAGCAATAACTTTCTCTTAATTTGTGAAACACAGTAAAGCATTAGATCTACTTCTGCTCAATATAAAGAATTTTAAATTATATATAATAGCATCAGTTTGGAAATTTTATATTATATTAAAATTTTAATTGAACGCCAGAAAAATTAAGATAAAAGTTATATTACTGTATATACATACCTACTAAATTTTGTATTTTTCATAATAACTCGTAAAAAGAACAATAATTCTATAAAAAAATAAATAAAATATTATTTATTCAATTTAATATTTTTTATAAATTAAAATCATTGAAATGAGGGAGTACATTTCTGGAGAGAATTACATATATTCTACAATAATTTGTAATTTAGCATGTTCAAATCACTGGATAAATTTGTTAATAAAGTAATCATAATACTAATTAATATTTTCATATTAATCAATTAAATATAAAATTTCGATTAAAATAATTATAGATTATATAATTATTTTCATTGAAAGGCAACAAAAAGAAGCTGAAAGTAGCTCGGGATTTTCGATGTTTTTCAGCTAACACCATAATACTTTTGTGTAATTCCTTTCTGACACTAGATGTGATTACTTTGAGTAATAGTAAATATAAGTAAAACATTATAAAAATATTTGATTGATCTACAAAACTGCATGCTTTTAGAATTTTGATTGATTAGGAGGATTTGCCATCTGGATTAATGAACTGAAATCGTCTGAATTCAAATTTGACGAATCAAAAATGTTTTTGACTGAATTAGTAACAATATTTATGGCAATCAAATATTGTTCTGCATATTGTTTGGGTGTTTTATCCTTAAAAATATTGTTTATGTCTAAATAGACCATATTTATTTATAAAAGAAAATGCTGTAATGACTTGTTCATTTTAAATATTATGTATTGATATAACTACAATAATCGATTTGATATGTCCATTTGTAATGTTATCTCATATCTATGTTAATATTAAATGCAATAATGAAAATGAAAAAGCACAAAAAATTGAGTGTTATTAGATAAAATAATTTCGTATAATTTGAAAATATTTGGTTAAAGCTTAAGCAGTTTTTGTTATAAAATTTACTGCAAATTTTAAGATATATTTAGTTATTGTAGAAATGTATACTTTATTCAGTATTCATTGATATGAAGAAAACTATTTATTATACTTCTCTTAGTACAAATTCAATTTTTTATAGTTGTACTATTACGAAAAATCTAAAACAAAGAAAAAGAAATTTTTTCAAATTTTTTCTTTTTAAATATAGCAGATTTATGTATTTGCGGGTATGTATGTGTGTAGATATATATATATATGTACACAAAAAATTTAAAATTTTGCATCATAATTTGGCATTTTTAAATGGTAAATTCATAAAAGCTGAACATGGAAAATTTGATTGATAGAATTACATTTTAATTATAACAATTTATATTCCGAGTTAAATATTATATATTAACGTTTATATATAATATATATTAACATTATATATAAATGGATTTTTTTAATACGTATTTATAACATTTATATTGAAAAATGAATGCATTCCAATTACAGATATTTGGGAAAAAATCCACAAATATTTTTATACTAAAGTTGTAAATTTATTGGTAAAGAAATCAAATTTATAGAGTTAATTTTTTAGAAGTCTATACGAAAATGGGATGATTGATTTTATTAAAAGTTTTTTATTTTATATTTTTATTGGTCCATAATATGATGTAAATTGACGAGATTACTAAGTTGGAACTGTTCCAGAAAAGATATATGTCTTCATTGATGTAGTAAGCGAGATAAGACGGTTGATAAGTCAATTGTGCTCTCTCGCTACATGTAGCCACACTGTCTGTCACATGTATTGTATTGTAATGATAATAAATTAAAATTGTGATTTGACTTATTTTGTATTTTAAAATTAAAAGTTTTTGACTATGCAACAAATAAAACTAGAATTTTATAATATGAATAAATTAAAGTATAAAAATTTTAGCTTTATACTATATCGGAAGCATTGTAATAATCCAATAAGTGATTATACTGTAAATATTTGATATAGAAAATAAACGTGATTAATTTGCATTATAACAAAGCCACAATATATATATTTTTAAATCAATGATATTTTCTTAATAGAGTAGTCCAATTAACTGCACAGAAAGAGCTAATCTCTACTAATTTAATTCGAAAATTAATTACATTAATATTCTTCCTTAATTATCATTCTGTTGCCGAAAGTTCTCAATTATTAATTAAATGTTTGAAATATTTCTGAAAATATTTATTTATTTATTTAAAAAAATACTTAGAAAGAAATAACTTATTGGAAAAATTTTATATTTATAACGTAAAGTATAAATTGATCGCTTTTCATGAATTGTATTTGAATTCTGTGGGGAACTAATTATGAAAAAGAATATTATTTAGCGGTATTTTTTATTATTATTAAGTTGACCATTCTTTTTTCTCTGAATGAAATTAAAAAGTTATGAAAATTCCTTAATAAATATTTTGAAATAAAATTTGTTTTAATTAAAAAATAAGTTAGTTACTAAATAATCAGTAATCAGTAACTAAATCAGATTTAATTTTAAAATTAAAATCTTTATAACCAGATTGGTAAAAATATTTTAAAGCAAAATCTAAATATTAAATTTTATTATTTAAAAAATGAATACCGTATTTTGATTTGATGACAACTTTTTCATTTTAATTTACATACTACTGTATTCTAATTGTCAAAATAAATAAAATGTTCATAAATTCTCGTGTAATAACACTATTATGTATGAGAATTGGAAAAATTTTCAACATCATATAAACTAGAATGCTATATTCAAAACTTCTTTTCTGCCATCTTTCATAGCTAATATTTTTTTTTCTTTCTTACTGTCTTAATATCATTTCTTACAACAACTAGTGTTTAACATAGAACGAATTGCAATAACTGTTCTTTGTCCCAATTTAAAGTTTTATAATTATACAAAAACATTATTAAAAATATTAAAAGATAAGCGAATATAAAAGAATGTGAATAATCATATTACGCAATTTTTATACATTTTTCCATACGTTAAGATTTAAAAAAAAGTAGTAATAATTCATGCGTTTATTAGTATTTACACTTTTAAAGTTTATTTAAATGATAACAGAAAGATCGATTTTTCATATCAGCAGTCATAGTTAGGAGATAGAATTCTTTCTTTCCTTCTATTTTCCAACAGCAAAAGAGAGAAGTGCACTAGAGATAATTAGATCCGGCAAGACACGTAAAATGTTCCTTGTGTGGGAATGGCGATGAATTATTCACGGGCCTCTCGAACTTATCGCCGCTATCCACTGACATAGTCATTTGTCAATCTCTGTGTTTGTCTCTTGTGTAGTTTCTGCTTAGAAGGTAGAAAATGGAAGCTTTCAAGTACAGAATTGCTAGCAGTGTTAGATATTTTGCCTGTAGATCACCGATAACATTTAACAAACTTTTCTATCATATATAATTTTTACTGTGAAGATGATCTGAATGTAATTTTATTTATTAAAAGTAGACTAACTGATAAAATCGAAACTAATAAATATTTAAACAATAAATCATTTACTGCTATATTTCGTGTTGTCAACAAGTTTCAATTTTTCTGCAAGTCTTGTACATTAATGGAAATATTATTCCTTTTTAAATTTTTTTCTTTTTTTATATATAATATGAATAGATATAAATTGTAGAACTATATTCATGGAGATCTGCTGGTTTGCGATATCATATATAATATTCCTAAAAAAAGAACAAGATATAATGAATTTTTAAATATTCCTAAATATCGCACTAATTAGAATTCAGAATTCTTGTTTTGTACGAGTGTCCATATGTTACAATCAGTAATATCAGTTCAGTTAAATACTTGTTGTTTGTGTATTGGGTATCTTTTGTTTTGGGGATGCAAATTGTTGCCTGTTTAGGATAACTTCTGGTGTAATGTGATATAAGTAAATAAATAAAATTGTATAAAAATTTCATGGTAAATCTGCTACTCAGATAAAATAATTTTTTTCAAAAATACTCTTTTTAATAATAATTTAAAAAATGATCGTTGATTTTAGCGCTAATAAATTAAGTCTTCTAAACGAAGACTTTCAGTTAAAATAAAAATGTACAACACAATCCACACTAACCGCTATAATAACAATAATAATAGTGTCTTTAAATAATATGTACATTATAATAAATGTATCAGTATAATCTTCAGTACTATATTAAAAAAGCCACATAGTATATCCTTGTATATTCTGCTTATTTGTAATTCTCATTTAAAAACTTCGATATATAAAATATAATTAAATTTGCATTCATCTTCTTATCTCCCTGTTTCATGCATTACATTTTGCAGCCCCATATAAAGCTTTATAATTTCAAATACAGTATAGTGCTTATCAATATTTTTTGTGTGATTTTTCTTTTAATTTAAATTTCTCTTGGTAGTTTATATATTATTAGTAGAATATTTCTTTTAATTTTTGGATCTGTTACTATCTGAGATTCGCTATATTACAATATATTATTGGCGAATTTATTACGAGAGAGAATATGTATGAATAAATGAAAAGTTTTCATAAAAAAATGTTTTTCAGAATTCTTAAATTTGTTTACATTGTTGTTACTAGATCTATTTGATCTTAAACTGTCTGAAGTTTGTTTTAGATTCGGTGCATACATTTTATAAGTTTCATTATGATATATTTTTAATATCTAATAAATGGCCAGTTGTAAAAAGATATGAGATATCAAAAAAAGCATGAAAAATTATTTTATATTAGTTTATTTGAAGTTAAGGAATCTGAACAATGCAATAATACTCAATTGCGCTTGACACAAGTTGCCTTCGCAAATCGAAGCCAATGACGTACCGACTGTTTTGACTGCTTTCTTGGTTTCTCGTTTCACCATTTATGTCTTTTACTCATCGGCAAATATTTATCATTTTCTTATCTACAAAAATGTATCTAATAAAGTTTAAAAGTTTATAAAGAACGAGAAATTATATTAGCTGTCCAAATGTATTTTGTTTGGATTGATAGTTTAATTTTGTATATATATTTTTTTATCTTAAATGAAGTTTAATACGGTATTTGTCTCCATATTGCACCGTAGCGACGTATTACCTTTTGTTCTATTGATGATGATGATGATGATGATGATATCTTAGATATATATAAAAAAGTTAACGCTATAAATTTAATATAAACGAGCTGTTAATCTGAAAAATGGAAAATTATATAGAATATGTTTCTAGTGAGCTTGTTAATGATGCAGTATTCTTATTTGCTTATTAATAAGAATATATTTTTATTTTAAATGCAGTTCTTGACATGACTGAAATACTTTTCATGATATATTATAAACTATTTATAAAGTTTTACTACATTTATTAAATGATATAAGCAAATCTTTTTAATTCTTCTGATTTTGCATAAAATGTTGTCAAAAATGAATTGCAAAAATATTTAGAAGCTTTGATGAACTGTTCATTTGCTATCTATTCATTGACCCCATCCTTCTTCTCTTGGGGTTGATTCACATTATAGAAAAAAACACCATCACGTGCCGTTCCGGTTCAGTTGCGTCAGAAATATGTTTTATGTAAATGGATTAGCTTGTTCACATCAAGTAGCAACGTCACGTCATGTTGAGGTTTGTCAATAACATTATTTTAGATGTAATGATGTCGATTCGAATATCCATTCTTATTGTGTGAACTGCAAGCAGTTTATTATACCAACAAATTTTCTGTTTTTAAATATTTCTTTTGTATGTTTTGTAGTATATTTTTTCGAAATTACATTTCCTGTTGTAGACAATATTCTATATTGATTTTGTATTGATAAACATATATATATTCCATTGACTAACTTTTATATACTTTATTCATTTTTCGACTTTTTGTTCAATATGTTTTTATGAACCAATATATCTCTAAACAACTTTTAATTTTTATTCGTTAAAAAGAATAGCTCAAAATCTGTTTGTAACAACTATAAGATAAGGAAATTTAATTTCAATTTTTTAATATGGAATATAGATTTCTTGTATTTAAATAAAAGCACGTTTAACCTGAATATTTTATTTAAAATTCTCTACAATATTTCAATTGTATTGATAACCGAGATATAATAACAACCTGATTGAATTTGTGGTTTCTTTTCAGGCTACCAGATCTCTCTCTTTATAATATATAAATTAATACCTAAATCCTAATCTAAGAAGAATCTTTGGTATCATGTTCCTATGTACATTTTATACTATTGTTTTTTTGTCACTTTATCTTAATTGTTCTTGATATTAGAATTGATGACTAAACCATAAGATTTTAATTTTTTGAGAAAATATTTTTATTATTATTTTTAAAGTACAGATAATGATCATAATACAAAATAAATTGATTATACTATTAAAAATTTATTATAAGTATCTTAATAATAATAATAATAATAATAATAATAATAATAATATTATTATTATTATTATTATTATCTTTAAATAATAGTTGAGGAAAAATTAGAAATTGAATTTAATATAAGTCCAAATATACCTTAAGAGTGTTTATGGTAGACCTGAAATAAACAGACTTGCTCCCAAATAGTTAAAATACAATTCCATCATTTTATAAAAAAAATTTGCTACGTATAATATTCAGAACATATATGTATAATGTATGCACTCTGAATACCTGCATTTAATGCCAAATATTATAAGAATAAAAGAAAATTATAGAATTCACGAGATAGATTCTAGATCAGCAATTTCTCTAGGAAAATTGTAATTTAGTTGCTGGTAGCCGTAACTGATCTGAAATTTTGTGATAACATCAC
>WUQG02442037.1:0-13515 GCA_011317285.2 Androctonus mauritanicus
GGATATGTGGGGTATGTGTAAAACTATTTTCTACAGATAAAAAAAGTAAGAATGGCAAAAAAATGGGTTCAATGTTCCTTCTGTCTCACACCTTGCCGTGAATTGTGCCAAAGTGAGTCAGTGGACAAAGATGTCTACATATGTGCTGTATGCAGCAGCACAGGTTTGGAATAATCTGAACAGCAGCATATAGTTTATATTATGAAAACAATAACAAATTTACAATGTTTTTGAAGATAAGATGCTGATAAAAAAAAAGTAATTTATTTAATGTAGACTGCTGTAGTTATTTAATTAGAAAAATCTATCTTTGTATTAGATCCTAGGTGTAACTTGCAGCTTTAATCCTATAAAGTTCCAAAATTGGTATCCGTATAACCAAATTAGGTACCTGTATCGCCAAATTAGGTGTTTTCTCAAGGTGTTTGAAAAAACATTTTTTAATGCAAAACTATTTAACAATTTAAAGGTATCAAATTAAAAAAAATGAAAGTAAGATATTGGGGAACAATCTTTTACAATTTGGCTTCTTAAATGCAATTTGGCGTGTAGAAAATAAACTTTGCACACAAATTATCACCAAATTAGATTACTTTACCCTATATCAAGGAAAAATCACAAAGTACGGAACAGTTTGAGCTTCAAATAATTTATAAAAATTTAGATAAAGCTTATTTTTTTTAAGCATTTACTAATGGCATAATATAGAACATGTGCTACAAATAAATTGTTTGTAGCACCTGGAAAAAAACTAAAATATACTATTATATTAAAAATCAATATAGTCAACATTAAAATTAGTTAAAAATTTAAAAATAATTTTGGCATCAGAATAATCACTAAAACTTTTTATATAATAAAAAAAAATACAGTAAGCAGTTTTAGAAAAAAATAATCGTCTACTTCATTTACCTTCATTTGGAATGATTTGAATTAAAAATGTCATTCAGGAAGATCGTCAACGGCATAAACCTTCGTGATAAATGTCATAAAAATGCAATAGTTACAACATGGAACTTCAGGATACGCCATTTTTTTTAATAGATTAATTAATAGCGTTAATTAATTTTATTTCAAATTTGAATTTAATATCCTGATCACCATACTAAGTTTTTTTTTTTTTTTTAAATTAAATCAAACAGCTCAAAAGTTATTAGAGAAAAACGTTTGAAATTTGAGCATTCTCTATTTTTAAATCATTGGAGATAAATGTTTAATGCTTCGTCGAGATAATTTTTGTGTGTCCGCCATTTTTAAATGAGCGAATCTAAAAGATTAAAAAATCAAATTGACCTTTAACATCACCATCAAATTTGATGAAAATACAATAAATCCTCCACATTCGCGAATAATACTTTGAGCGTTATGTTCGGAATACTCTAGCAGAAGTAGAAATTCGTGAATGTTCATTTTAATCGATTATGCTGCTTCACTTAACATGCAGTCTTGCAATGAGTAATACTAAAATTTGAAAATTAGAATTCTTAGTCTAAAAAACCTAAGAAAAATTAAAAAACAGCAAAAAACTAATTATTTAAAAATATGAAAAAAATTTATACATATCCCAGGAAAATAAACAGAAGGATAACAAAACTATATAATATTTATAACTTAAATTTTATAACTATTTCGAGAATACCTGAATGCAGGAATGTTGATGGGCTGGTTAACGTAATTAGTTTAAACATTGTTAGTGGAGACATGCAGACACTATGATGGTTATCTCATAAATCCGACTTTTCTTCAGGAAGTAGATTAAAAATCAAATTATTTAACGTGACTAATTTTACAACAGAAACAGAAAATAGAAACATATTATTCATAATTAAGAATAATACAGTTGTCAACCTATAAATTTTCAGGAAGAAGCAAAATTATTTAAAAACTAATTATTTATAATATAAAATATTGATTTTTAATATAGAAAAAAAATTTTTTTCCCTGATTTATTAACTTCTATGTATTAATTTTCTTTACAACCGTTTAGTAAGAGCAAAAAAAGAAAACTAAATAAACAGTTTACACATCACGATCACTTAAATCATTTTCAGTAAAATTCGGATATTTTATTCATTTTTTTTTTTATGTATTTAATGCCCTTATATAATCTCAAGGAAATGTGCTACCTAGATTTTAAACTAGTAGTCCCCGAATTTTTTTAATCGCACATCCCTTTATCAGTAAGGAATAATAATATGCACCCCATACAATATATATGTATTATGGCAAACAAAAAAACGCGCACCACTGAAAATTTCTTACGCACCCTAAGGTCTCCACACACCATATTTTAGGAACCACAATATGGTGTATCTACATACACCATATTGTGATGATCTAAGATTGTGATTGTGATCTAAGATCTATTGTGGTGATCTTAGATCACCACAATATCTGTTATCCACAATTATCTGTCACAACCACAATATCTGTTTAGCCATAATTATCTGTCATTGTGGTGATCTAAGATCGCCACAATTATCTCTTATCTGTTTATTGTTATCTGTTATTTGTTTATTTTGGTTATCTGGTTTATTGTTATCTGTTTATTGTGGTTTCATCTGTTTCATGGTTTATTTCATCTGTTTTTTGTTAAGACCTGGATCACCACAATATGGTAATCCAGATCTTAACAATAAACAGATAACAATAAACCAGATAACCACAATAAACAGATGGAAACACAATATGGTGTGTACAGACACACCATATTTTGGTGATCCAGATCATAACAATAAACAGATGTAAAACATAAAACTAAAACAAAATACGTAATTTGGCCTTGAAAAATCAATAAAAAGTTACCAGTATAAAATCAAAATTAATGAAAGTAATAAAAAATATCATGTAAATTATTGATAGATTAGCACATCCTATTACAAATATAACAAAAAACGTATATCGATAGCAACTAATCAAAGTAAAAATGTATTAATTAAATTTATTTTAATTATTAATTCTATTTTTTCAGAAAAAAAAACATCGCTTTATATGTTATAATTTTTCCTAATAAATTTCGTTCTCTTATTAATAAAAAGCGCACAAAATAATCTTAAAAATAAGAATGTTAAGATTCTAATCTTAATAATTATCTTAAAAATAATAATAAATGTATTCTAATAAATATACTGTTTTGGAGAATTTTAAACATGTTTAAAATTCACCTTCCTATATGTGACCTTGGTATACGTAATTTTCATTTTTGGTGACATACAACAATTGAATATCGCAATAAAAATTATTTCGCTAATTAATATCCCTCTATTGACATATTTTCTAAAAATAATAAACACGGAAAGAAATTAAATTTTTGTTGTGAATTTGAATTAAAAAAAAGCATATATTATATTTAAATAAATTAATAATAAAAATAATAAAATGATTCTCTCGCAAACGCATAGTAAATCGGTGAAAAAATAAATAAACGGTGTGTCGTTCATTTAGAATACAGTATTAATTTCGACCATCTGTCTGAAAAATATCAATACAGTAATACCCCGACTTACGTAAACTCGACTTACGTAAATTCGGAGATACATAACTTCTCATCCTGGCCCCTCGTCCAATCCCGCATTCACACCACACGCGACGCGTTAATCTTGACGACATGTAGGTCTGCGCTTATGCGAACTTGTACGGACGTGTTTCATGTGCAGACGCGTCACACGAGTCGATCAGTACCAACTTTTCAAAAGCGGTACAAAAGGCCGGTTCCATAGGTGAGGCGGTGATGCTGTGAGCAACTGCTTCAGGTGCTCGATTGATATAGGCACCAAAATGAATTGTAAAAGGATGTATGAAATATTTAATGAAGAACAAAAAATATTAATGTGACAAAATTTCTTACAAAATGACGTTGTTGTAGTACTAAGAATTTTATTAAACACACTAACTGTAGCTGCAACTGAGCGCAGTTTTTCCAAATTGAAAATTTTAAAAAATTATAACCAACACAAGACCAACTGAATGATTTAGCGATAATCTCTATAGAGAAGACGATATCTAAAACAATAAATTATAAAGATGCGATCAAGCAATTTGCTGCAATAAAAACTCGACGAATAACTTAGAACAAATTATATTCAATTTTTCTGGTTTTGTCATCGCAGACCATCAGACTTTTTCAAAAAAAATTTTAAAAGGCGTCGCTTTTTAAAACATGCCTCAGGCATCACAATGAATCGGCCCTGCCCTGGCAGTACAGGTACAATATTTTTATTATACTATACTTACTTCATTTGCTGGATGATTAAGAGTCTTTAATAACAACTACATATCATAAACTTTTATAATTTGTTTTTTCCTTAGTAATAAAGAGCAAGAGAATAATACATATGTATCGGAAATTAGATTTGGGAATCTGTAGATATTCCGAATTATGTTATCCTCCCCGGTCTTACCTATTACGTAACTCCGGGGTATTGCTGTACTGTACAAAAAAAGAGAAAGAAAAAGAACAAAACATCACAGAGTATTTAAATTTTAGATGATCACTCCTTATTATCCAAGAATATCTCTGTAAACTATTTGCTCCACGTGAGTGATATACTCATTTGAACGGTTTTCGCAAAAAAGGCAAAAATATTATTCATCATAATCATAAACTTCAGTTGAAATTAAGATTAAAAACTGTTTAACAACTTTTTAAGAAGTAATTTTTTAGTAGAAACCAACTTTAGTTCAACTCGAATAATAATAATAATAATAATAATAAAACTATTGAATAAATAAATTCTTAAATTTATATTAATTTTTAAAATATGTGACATTATAAAATCCAAATAACAGCATAAAAAACAAATTAAAACCTAAAAACTAATAAATAAATATTTATTTATTTATTCGATAAAAAACGATAACAAATATTTATCTTATTATTAAAATTTTAAATATCGATAGCTTTTATATACAGCATTAATTTAATCACCACGATATATAAAAACTATATTATTATAAACGAGAAAATTCGCATAATTTCAATATAAATTATATTAAAAATCTTTGATCATTTCACTATTTTATTGAACAGATTTTAAAGCACTCAATATGCTCTCAGTTGAATCAAAATATACTTAAAATATTTTCAAATATTTTTTTTTTTCCTTTTAAGAAGAAAGAAATCTCAATTTGAATTTTAAATAAAAAAAAATTCAAATTCAAAAATAACGGTTTTCAAAAAAATTAAACCAATTACAGATTAGTTGAAATCAACAGTTTATCTCAATTGGCTGATCATATTCATGCGATTGTAGTGACGTAACCGGAATATATTGTTATGTTTAATCTCGCTATATATATTTTTGTTAAATACTGTAATTTACAACTTTAAAATTTTATGTTCTATTTCGAATGGATTACATAAATTAATAAACAAATTTTCTCTTTTTTATCTGATTTTCAATTACAGTATAATACTTGCTTGTTCTGTCGGAAACAATTACTTCGTAATAAACCAGTATTATGACGCAACTGATGACATAATTAATGAATCGTGAAAAGATAATTTATTATTGTGTTAAAATATGTGTTACGACAGTAGAACCAAAAACATTCGTTAAAAAAAAAAAATGCAGATTAATTACTTTCACGTGATTAGAATACAGAAGCGCGAGCCAATAATATCTACAGTGTATTGTTTATTAAAACACGTAACACTGAAGATTTAATGATACTAATCAGTATTTAAATCAAACACAATGCAAATTACGTATCACGTTTGTGTTTTGAATCATCAAAACGGACTAATACCTAAAGTGAGGGTAGCATTTTTTGTCTTATTCGAATTTATGAATAAATATTAACCGCTTACGTTTTCATTCTCTGTTTAACATATCAAACTGAGTAATTTGAGATAATAAACTGCATACATCCTGTGGAATTTACTCAGCTGTTTCGTAAGATAAAAACTCAGCTACTAGATAAAATTAATGAAGTAAAAAACACATCTCTTTAGTTTCTTGACATAAATTATACGTGAAGTGAATTTGTATATTAATAACAACTTTAAACTGACAGAAGTTACGGTTTATCCTTGTCACTTACGTAAAAAGCAGAAAACACACCAGAGTTATGGCTACATTTACTCTTTAAGTAAAACCAGTAGATGATTTTGTCTTAAGGGGGCCCGAGGCGTGAGAGATTTTTGGAGCCCTATTAAAATAAATCTTTTTTTTTCGGAAAATCAGTTCTTTTATTTTTAGAAAAATGCATACAAGTATGTAACAAAATCGAAAAATAATAACTTTTTTATAATTTAACATTGTTCAAATGAATGTTCATGTCTTCAAATTAGCACTATTTCCGAACACACACAATAAAGTTTTCTTACACACACACACAAAACACTTATTAAATATTATAAACCCATCTATGGGTGTAGATAACACACTTATAAACACAACTTTGGGCCCCTTTGTACTCCTTTTAGAGTGGAAAGGGGCCAACTATCTGCTTGACTTGTTTTATTAAAAAAAAAGTTTTAAAACTAAATAAGGGACAAGAAATCCCTTATTTAGCTTTAAAACTTGTGTTCACCTTTAAGGTTGCGGCCGCATCCACTGCCTATGCGAAAGTTCGCCACTGACAAGTGAGTTAAACAGTAAAAACCGAACATACTATTGTTTTGTTTATGCGAGAAAATAATTATGCTTGCCATTAATAAAATGGTAAAGATATAACACATTGTGATGTTCCTAAAATTGTTATTGAACATTTTTATAACGTTATTCTTGTGCCGATATAAATATATTTATATTTATGGTTACTGTTCGAGGAAAATTTAAAAATATAAAGGACGCATCCGAATATCAATAAATGATCAATTCTCATAAAACAGAATAAAAATTTACATTCTGGGAACATGAACCGAAATTTGATGGATTTTATGCTAATGAATCTTCCATTTATTATTTATTGTTATTTTTATAACCAGCAATCTGGTTATCTTTCGTACACGTTCGTCATTTTGAAACGATTAGAAGATGCCGGATTAAAAATCAAGTGATAGTCTTTAACATCATGATCTTTCTAGGGGAAATTCATAAAAATGTGTTTATCAAAGTTATCAGGAGAAACATAGCAAGTTTGAACGTCCGCCATTTTTAACAAGAGGAAGACACGGGATTAATGACACGACCGTCCAGTTAAATTTCTCAAACATCCATCAGTTAATTAAAAAAAAAATGTTTTGATTTCTTTTCTAAATCAAAGAATTATAAGTAATAAAATTATAAAACTCTCAGTATTTTCTGGCATCGATAAAATTTAAGGATAAATTTATCTCAAACTAGAAAAATAAAAAATAATAAATTGCACTATAAAAATATTTCCATTAATTGTGAGATATAACATATGCCATATTATAAACATTGAATTTTCGTTTACAGTTTCGGTTTTAGTTTGTTTAACTGACTTTTCCGTCTGATAACGATAAGGGAAGTGACGTAGTTCATTTAATCTCTCCAGTCTGATTCATTTCTGCAGTACAATGGGGAAGGAACAAGCTCTAGCGAATATCTACGAGTCTGTTATGGATAAAGAAGGAAAGGATTTGAATAATTTACAAATTATTTTGTCCATGTACGTAATTCAGAAGACATACCAACGGATAGACAGTAGTTCTCCTATATATTCCATCAATTATAATAACAGCAGCTATCGTTTCGCTTATATATATCTATACGCCGTTTGTCACACCGCTGCTGTGATAGAACACATCAGGATTTTAAAAGAAAACAAATTATTTACATTTTTGGAAATGATGAAATATGGAGACGATTTAAATGTCTGCAGTTTGGGTGGAGGTCCCGGTTGCGACGTGATCGGATTTCTTTGCGGTTTGGATCAGTCTTGGAGCTCTTTCGCGTTTTCTACACACAGAAATATACGTTGCACCGTGTTAGATATGTTCCGGATGGAGTGTATCACTGAATCACGTGTTAAAGTCGTTTCTGGACAGCGATTTGGGGAAACGTTATAAATCGAGAGCTAACTGTAAATTTGTGCAAGCCGATTTGTGTTCGTCCTTGAATTTTGAAACTGCATCTGCTATAAAGGATGCAGACATTATCACTATGATTAAATACGTGTCTATCGTGTCTTATTACTACAGAAGCAAATCGGATTACCTAAAGGTAAGAGTCCGCCATTTGAGATGTGTTTAACGTTTCTAAAGACAAAATATGAAACTTGTTTTTCTTTCAGGCCATCTTCGAATTAATGAAAGCTGGTTCTTTCCTGTTTTTTCTGGATAATAAGACGGGAGGTTTCTACGAGATAGTTTCTGAAATAGCGGAAAAAAATAATTTGGTCTTGCTATTTCAACGTGAAACTTTTTATCGATCTACAGATATTGTTAAATTTTCAAAATACAATTATGGGAACACGTTAAATTCGACATCTGTGAAATTTGCCATCTGGGAGAAAAAAATATCAAAAATTGGAGAATCTTGAAGATCTTGAAGATTTAGAATTGTTGAATCTTGGAAATATTGGAGATTTAGAGTTAGAACCCAATAAACAAACATATATAAAATTATGTTTACTTATTAATTCTAAATCTTTTAAAGTTATATATATATATATATATATATATATATATATATATATATCATAACTGATTATTTTAGAATTAAAATTGTCAATGTATAATTTTAAACGTTTTGTTCTCATAAACATTAATTATTTTTCATTTTTTTTAAATTATTGAGCCCTTTCGGTGATTATTTGCATATATTAGGATATTAAAAACTGTTTAATTTGAATTTTTAGTATTAGAAAGAATGATATACACAGAATAAACGTAAGTGTAAGTAAAGTGTTTGCAAGTTATAAAGTAACTGGAGTTAATATGGAATACTATTTTGTTTGTATAATTTATAAAAAAATTTCTGAAAAAGCTTAACTTATACGGTTTCTCATGTGTTATTTATCTTCTATGGATATTCCCACATAACATGCTTAAACATGGTTGCCATAGTTTATATATCTATGATGTAATCTAAAAATTATTTAAAGGTGCAGGTTAAATGGAATAGTATTTCATTTCTCTAATAATTAAAAAAAAAAAAAAAAACAGTATTTTCTTCCAGGTAGTTTCGAAGAAATATTAGATAAATAAGTATTTAGAACATTGTTTTATTCAATATTTGTATCATTTTCTTCTGAGTGGTGAAGGTTTTCGCTTAGGTATAGTGATAGCCTACTAGAAAAATAAAAAAGTCCTTTAGAGACTAGTCTAATTTAGAAAATAGTCTTATCATATGTCTATTTAAATTTTAATGGATCAAACGTTAACTTAAATTATAGCAGTAGGACTGAACGTGGCAATATAGAATAGCATTCTATATTGTCACCACCCATACGATAATATTTGAATGAAGCATACTCCAACAGATGCCAAATCTCTCAAAATACGAAGAGATATTATGAAAGGTGCTTCCTAAATACTCTTAAGAAACTCAGAAAACAATCATCGTCTTCCCTGTAGTCTTTTCAAACCCGATAATTTCAGATGGCGCAAAAATGCTTGTGCTTGATGAAAACACGTTCTTAAACCGTTACGCTTTCCACCGAGAAAACTGAAACTGAAGCCAAAGTATGACACCACTTAACGTAAAAATTCTGCATTATTACAGTTTCATAACACCGCTTCCTCTATGAGAAAGCATGCTATTCCATATACCTCCAGTTACTCTACTCGACACGTTAGAGTTTCCATATTACTGTAATTGAATTTTTTTACTTTCTTAAACATTAAATTAATGTATAGTAGTTGATAAATTGTTAGAATTTTTCTTCAAGATTAACACAAAATTTATATATTTTTTAGCTATTTCATTTTTAGCAATAATTAAATTTGATCACGATGTCATAATTAAAGCTAAAAAATGATAAAAAAAATTTTATATTTAAAATTTTTTTTTTCTGGCATATTCTCAAATTAAATTTTAATTTTTATCTGTTGTTTGTTGATATTAAAACGTATAATCAATTGTTAATAATAGATAACAATAGAGTAGATTAAGATAAGTTGAAACAATCGTTGCAATTTAAAGTAATCAGGGGGTCTATGCTAATCTCAGTCTCTCCGCAACAGTGGTTCTCAAACTTTTTGGAGTCGGGGCTCATTTAAAATCCTACAAATAATTGTAGGCGCACTATATACAAATTTCTGAGAAATATGTTATAATAATTAAGTCAAATAGTACAGAAAAAAAATAATGCAATAAAAAAATAAAATGAAACATACCTTACCTTAACACATTAACCCCGGGGCGCGCATATATGCACGCTTTTGCTTCTCACGCGAATATCACGGATTGTAACAATCAGTTTGTTCAGTAAATAAAATGGATACAGACGCGTTGACGAAAGAAGTTTCTGAAGATTATTGCACAATAAAACACTTGTTAAAAAGTTATGATATTTTTTTTATTAAGGATACATTCTTAGTAAGATTTAGCAAATCCGACAGGTCCGGCGCGAAGGTGTTAAGTTTATTTATTCTTGTGTTTATGAGAAACATGAGCATGATGTGTCTTAGCGATTTCTTCAATGTTGGGGTATATATTTGAAAGGCAAATTCTCGTTTCCTCGTACATTGAAGAATTCCTCTCTTTTAATATTTAATTGTGTTGAGGGTAGAAAATCCTAATTCACATAAATAGGATGTTGAAAATTGTAGTAAAATGTTCAAAGCTTTTTCAGATATTGCCACATGTTCTTCTTTTATAGAAATCTAAGAGGCTTCAAGAGACAATTTCTTATGTTTAATCATCAATTCACGATCAGTGGATATACGAGTAGGTGCCAGTTGTTCTTCTGTTAATGTTAAACCGAAATCACTTGAAGTTTCCATGAGTGTGTTTCTAATCCAATCGTATTGTTCAGTATTTCGTGACGGAACCCAATTTTTCTTCTAAACTTGTTAAATGTTCAAATATTATTGGAAGTGTTTCATTTATGCAAGTGTTATTTATCAATGGAAACATTTCCAAATTACCTTCAACCGCTTTTCTTTTCCAAATCTGTAATTTTCTCTGAAACGTTTTCATTTTGTCAGCCTATGTGAGAATGTTTTCTTCTTTCCCTTGCATGCTAGTATTCAAAATATTGAGCTGCTGGAATATATCGACCAAATACTGTAACCTGGCAATCCAAAATTCGCACCGAAGGAAAGTAATGAAATGCAGAAACAATCTCCAAAAATGTGACAATAGATTATAGTAATATAAGAATATTAGGTTCAACAATCGAGATTTTTTAAAAAAGTAATAACTAACTGAAAATTAAATTTTTTCGACCATTGAGCCTTCTTCTTCTTCTTCAGTTAATATGGACAATGCCGTAACTAGCCATTCCTGTGTCCTGTGCAAGAATTTGCATTTAGACCCCTTAATTAGGTTTGGGAAAATAATAGAACAAATACATTAAAATATATTTTTAATAAAATTTATTGTAATTGCACTTTTCTGGCTTTTTTCAACAAATTCATTAATTACATCATCATAATTAATATTTTTAATGATACTGTATTCTATTGAAATAATAGAAGGATTGGATGACCTTTCTTGTCCAATAATTGATTTTAAATAATTTTTTATTAATTTCAACTTGTCAAAACTTCTCGCGCACAAACCGATAGAAACAGAAAGAGTCAGAAATATTTGAAGAGCGACATTGATATTTGGGTAAGACTCAATTAAACCAAAGTCATGAAGAGCCTGTAGAATACTAAGTGGAGATGCAAAATAATACAAATTTAAAAATTCGTTGCATATAAAATTAATTGTTAAAATTTTACTATAAAACTCAGATGGTATATTAAAAAGGTACTAAATGAAATAATCTGCAAATAAATAAAAACTTAGCATTGAAAATCACTTCACTATACAACTACAAAAGTACAACATTACTTACAGAAATAACAAAAATCTAACATAACAAAATTGACAAAGTTATCAAGCACGTTTGTCTCATGTCTGTTAACGAAATCCTCGAAATATTGCAGTCAAATATTATTATTATTTGTATTCTTACCTGTTTCACGTATATGTGTTTCACAAACACATATACGTGAAAACACAAGTATAGTGACTACGTTGCGGTATTCACAGTGTAACCTAACTTAAGGTTAACATAGGCATGTTGAAAATATCAGTCAGTTCTGCCATTCATTCGAATGTTCATATTGATGAGCAGAGACATCTAGGGTCTAAGTAAGGCAAAATCTAATCGCCAAACAGTAGAAAGGCGGAAAATTTAAATATATAATTTCTTATGAATAGCATTTTGGGTCCCTCTTCCAAGCGGGCCCTGTGCGGTTGCACCTGTCGCACATGCCTAATTACGGTACTGAATATGGAGGTTATAGCTGGTGCTTTATCCTGATTGCAATTGTTAGTGCTTACTTGTTAGTGTTCATGTGAAGCGACGAGTTGTCGCTATATATCGTTCCAAATGAACTATGTGTCGCCTTGTTTCCGCATGAGACCAATGAACCTATTAAGAATAATTGCATATATACCAAAACCCTCATAATTAGAGTATATCTCATGCCACCAAAACAAACTGATTTCATACTACATCAAATCGTTATCATGATTTTCTTGACATGAAGGCCTATTGAAAATACTCCTTACTCTTACCATTTTTTAGTACTGTATTGTTGATTTCTCTCAACATCGCTACAGTGAACAGCATTCTAAGGGGTGTACTAATATATTTATCCATTTTTTTTAAATGTAAATAACAGAAAAATTAAAAAATATTAAAACTTTGTTTAAATAATAATTATATCTTGCAAATATAATGCCACAGAGAGAAAATGCAAATAACAATTTCAAGATAATTTGCATTGCGCTTCGTGTCATTCATGCTTTAAACCTATCTTTTTACCCATTCGTTGCACTCTTACTTGTTAGTTATGGTGGAGTTGATTTATAAATCTGTTGCTAGGGACCATCCAATGAGGTAACGATAAATTGGTTCATGTTATCGCATTATTACAAATAAATTTTCATTATAATGCCAGCATGCACCATCTGATTTATTCGTAGTATGATAAAAATATGAAAAAATTACATCCGTTTATCTAAAAAACATTTACCTTGTTAAGTAAAGAAACTTATGCAGCTCGAACACACATACGTATCACTCAATTCCGCTCATAATGGAATCATGCAAGACGATTCTCCAGCGAGCATACCTCGTTATTGCGGTGATTACTTTTCAGATCACTGATATAAAGCGAATCAGAAATCTTTTCATTTGTTAATGCATGTAAAAGCCTAAAAAATATTTACACTATTATTTGTTAAATGCACAATGTCGCTAGATGACAGCGTTTTTAAGCATTTGCGTATTACCTTGGAAGATCCAGGTTCGGTCCTGAGAGCCATGTATTGTGTTAATTTATGTTTATATACTTATTCCAAGTATTATTTTGTAGATTATTTTGTAGATAATTTTCATTTTGAGATATAAAATAAAAACATGGACTATAATTAAGCAGTG
>WUQG02442048.1:0-13514 GCA_011317285.2 Androctonus mauritanicus
ATTTTACGCCAGTACGAATGAATAAAATGATTAACTAACTGATATTAATTGAAAAACCAAATAAATTAGAAAACTTATTTATGAAATGTAATGCTCTCCGAAATATTTTTTTTCTTTCTTTTTTTTTATCGTTTGTACAACCGAATGCAATACAGTGAACCATTCTTATAAATAACGTGAACTCTCTCTAAGCAAATTAATTATCAAATAAAAATACTCACGAAAAATTATATATTTTATCAAACACACGCACGTTTACATTACAGTTTACAGCTACTAACAGATCTCAAACATGGCGGCGGTGGCTTCACGTCTGAGGTACTAAAGCGCTTTCTATTACTATTCTGTGTTCTGTGAGAGTTATTATTACTAGAGACACCACGGTAGATGGCGACCATGTGCACTCGCACATTTTCAATATGGCCGAATAGAGTGGAAAGGTTTCCATTTGTATAATACTTGTGATTCTAAATTTTTCAAGTTTCAATCTCATCACGTGAATATTTAAACAAACGGTAAGTTAATTAAAATTGTTCTCATATCACTTTAATGCTTTATTCAGATGAATTTGTTCTTTATTTATTATTCTACTATTAAGATGCGTAACGATTTGAGTATTTGTTGTAAAAGCTTTGTTTACATTTTATTGTGTTCGCTTTGACAATAGATTTCAGGATTCTGCCATGATAAACGAAATTTATTTTTTAATTATTATTTTTTTAAGGAATGGTTGCATCCTGCAGCGCTTATGATTGTACGAATAGGAAGATCCAGGTTGCAAGTTGACGTGGCGTAAGTAAGTGATTAATTACATACTTTACGGATATTTACATACATACTTTCCTATAAATGATATATAATTTTTGAGAAATATTGGGCCCTCTTCCTCTTTGTCACGAAATGTTTCTTTGAGTTACAAAGCTGCAATATTCGAATGTAGAGTTAATATGACTCCCCTCCTCATTTAAATCTGATTTTATTTAACTTTGGCTCTAAACAACGTTTAGTAAAATGTTAGTTGAATTATATTTTACCAAAGTAATGTAAATTCCATTTTTTTTTTTTTAGATTTCCACTGAAGAACAAAACATTTCTTAGAAAATGGGTGCAAATGGTACAGATAGAGGACCCAGTTGCAATGTGAAGTGATGAGCCAACTGCTTGGGAAAAAAAATATTTCAAGAGTTGGATAATCATATATTTGAAATGTAATCAGAGTTGAATAATCATATATTTGAATTTATATATTCATTGATGAACACGTACCAACTTTAAAAAAGTATTGTTAAGCAGTATTTAAAAATACGCCTTCACCGTGCTGCAAAACAAGTAACTCAGCAGTCAAAGGGACCAAATGTTCGGTCTTATTTGACGAAAACAATTTTATTTAAAAATCAATAAAATGATCTGTAAATAGTAAATAGCCTGAAAATTTTTTACATAAGGTATGTGTATTTATTAATAAAGTAATATATAAGAAATGGCCAAATTCCCTGTTTCCAAAGGACACACTTTTTTCTTAATGTTAGAAATTTTATTGTACTCATAATAATAAAACAAATCCTGTTAAATTTATAGCTTTTCCTCTGTATTTGTAGAGTAGTATAATATAGTTAGTTGATTAGTTGTATAGTATTGTATTAGTCATGTTTTTTCATATTTATCATATTTTTATATATCAAAACTTTTATGAAAAGTACTTAGCATTTTTATTTTAAAGAATGACTTTTATCACTGATAAAAGTCATTCTTCTTATTATTTTTTATTTGAAATATAAAACAATTATTATTTTTATTTTTTTGAAATATATAATTAGCTCTGTGAGACTATAATGAACTGATGTTTTGATCTACAGTATATATTCCTTATCATTTCATATAATTATCATTAGGAGTAGAGTGAGAACCAAAGCAGTGAAATGTACTTGGTCGTAAATTAAATTTATTAGTACCTGTTTTGCTGATCTGAACAGCATTTTCCCTTCATCCGTTCCTTGACTAAATTTTAAACGAATATAGAAAAAATTAGCAGGAATGATTTCTTTAAGTTTGTAAGACGAAGGAGTTATCTTCAAAATACAGTACTACAAGGGCTAGTAATATTTTAAAGAAAAATCGTTTTAGGTTCACTTTAAAGTTTTCTAAAAGTTTCATGATACGAAAAATGATGCATTAAATATAACTGGCATTTCCGTCATATTCTCCTAAAAAAACATTTTATTTATTTTTGCTTGTTAAAACATATTCATTAGTTTAAAGTGCGCTTTTAAAATTTTCAGAAATGATTTGATATTATTATTAAATTAAACAACATATGGCTTGATTAGGCAAATCATCATCATAACCTAGTTTATTATTGCGGTTAGTGCAACGATGACCTCCTATTCGGCCATTTTGAATTTAGGCGCAAGCGCATGGAGGATGCTCTAATAATAATAACTCTATGAGAAAAATTTAGTCCTACAGAAAACAAACACTAAAGGAAATTATAAAATATTTTAAAATATTCAAAACACATTCATTAAAAAGCAATTATAGCAATATAAAATATTCATTAAAGAGAATTATAATATGCTATAAACCGCAGTAGTTTATAGTATATTCTCTGATTATTATATATTATTATAATTATTTTTTAAATTAATGAATGCGTTTATAATAATTCTAATATTCTATAAATGATATGTTGTTGGTATATAATTTACGCACACAGCATTTATGTAATGTTACAACAAATAAATGAAATGCTTAAAAATGACGTGCGCATTCACGTTGCGAACTCAAAAATTTTACTCGTTTTGTCGAATAGATTACTATACTGTATTGCGTTTCATTTGTGATATTTTAAATTTCGGATTTAATGGTCCATAATTATTTCAATTTTGTACTTTTTCTTGATCTGCTATGTTTCAGCCTTAGTTTCAGCTAATGATTTTTAAATATGTATTTGATTTAAACTATTATCACACCATCTAGTATAAAATTTAGTAACGAAGTAAACATAAAATCTATTCAATACACATGCGCGATAACTGCGGACTCTTGACACTAGAGGGTGCTTCAACAGTAAATGCTAGTGAATGTATCAACTGAGACGAACAATAACGCTGTTAATTTTTTGGTAAAATCATGGGTAAAAGAAAAAGGTAAGTACACGATTTTGTGTCAGATTTTGTTTGTACTAATTTAATTAAAAATTCTAATAGTAAACAAAGAAATATTTTGAATATAACTCTAAAAAAATGAAAAAAATTCTGTTTTCAAAAAATATAATGGTTAACGACCGTACGTAAAATCGCGGCAGAAATTCAAAGTGTGTGTTGTTTCGTTCTGAGTTTCGCCAGTCTCGGCGCTTGCTACTCACCACGTGGATCCATTCAGAACGCAGCTAGCGAAGCGACGCGCTCACGCATGCGCTAAGTCAAAAAGACGCAAGTTGGAACGTTGCCAAGGACGCCGCCTGGAGCATCGCGTCGCTTTGCAAGCAGTTCGCCACCTCCGACATAATAGCGCGTCCATTTTTGTTAGCGACGGTTGACGCCGAGACACGAGACACTATGACCGAAAAGGCTGATAATATTGAAGTTCGACTGATCGGAGCCGTTAAAACCAGACCACAGCTCTTCGACAAAAACCACAAGTTATATCATAATGTGGCAAACAGAGCAATTGTTTGGGAAAGTATTTCCAAGAAAATGGGTCTACCAGGTAAGATTTTTAAGTTACTTTTAAAATTATATTTATATTTTAAAATATTGTCTATTGTATTATATAAATTTGATATTATGAATGATATATTAATTAAATAAATATTTGAAAAACTCAGGAAATTGTTGATAAGTTTTCATTGCATAGTTTAGAAAGAAAAGGAATTTCAGTACTTATTCAGTAGAAGTTAGTTATGCAAATATAAACTTGTATTAAGATGATCAACTTTTTTTATTTCATAGTTTTTTTATTTATTTTTTTGAAAGTATTTTATTCTTTTAAATCTTTAAAAGACAATAATAAAACAAAATTGATTACAATGATTAAAAAAATCATTTATTTTGCAAACATTTTTATTAGTCTGATAAAAAGTATTCAAATAGCATCACCAGACTTTGATGGTGACTTTCAGTTTTAATAGTATAAAATTAGCACTCAATGACTATAAAATTATCCTTTGCTTTACATGACAGATGCATTCCTGGCAACTGATGCATTAGTTGAAGATGCATAAAGTGAATATAAATGATATTTGTTTCAAAATCATGATAGTTTGACTGAAATCAAGAATTGTCACTATATAAAAGGATAATTATAAAATTAATAAATTGTAAAATCAATGTATAAATATCAGATAAAATGGAGTGCTATATTGTTAGTATTGATAAAGTTTTCATGCCAAATTTTCAGCATGGTTTTCATAGAATGTCAAGCAATCATGCTGTAGAAATATGCAAATTTTTTAGTGTGGAAAAAATTTCTGGCTAGTTTTAATCATATTTGATAACTAGGAATTTAATAGTCCTTAGTGATTTTTTGTTAAAAAAGCTTTAAAGGCTATCAAATAATTAATATCATATCTAGGTTGGTTAAAAATATTAGAAAATACTAATTTTCCAAAATATCATGATGTTGAATAAAAACTCCAATCAATATTGTTGATATTAACCACATTATACATGTTGGCAATTCACTATAATGACTAGAAGTGTAAAAAAAATGCTTTTTTATAAGTATTTTCATTGCCACAACTATGCAAATATCAAACTGTAAAGTTGGAATATGCAATTATAAGTTTTATATATATACCTGTATTATATAAAACTTGAAAGATATAAATATAGGTATTTCCTGATTTATGTATATCTGACCTCTGCAAATTTGAACTTATATAAAAAATTTTCTAAAATTTTTTTTCTTTTTTTGAGATATAGAGCATAATAATTATTGTATTTGTAAGTTTAGAACATGTTGGTTTATGATATTAGAAAATCATGTTACTTGATTTATTATGTTTTTGTATTTCTTTGTTATATATGTTCTTTGTTATTTGTTGATCTTAAGTATCATATTGGTATGATATCATTCCATGCGGCATTGTCTCCTTTTCAGTCAGAGAATAATATAGCCTTATAATGTGCAACCATAGCAGTTCATTAATTCCTGGTAGTTTTTGCTTTATAATTTTTTAACAAAATTATTTTTCTGATTTTTGCAAAATCTGAATTATATATATTTGTTATATATTTGTTTTCAATCAATGAGAAGCAAGTATTTATTGAATAGCATTGTCAGTGATGAAAGGGCTAAAGTAAGCTTTGGTTTCTTTGTTTGGTTGGTTTTTGGTTTATGATAAAGAGTAATTCAAATTTAGAACATAGAAAATCAATTCATCACCAGGAAGAGATTATTCACAATGTCCATCAATATTTTAAAAATGAGAAAGTTAATGAAGGGCCTTTATAATTCTAATTGTTATAATAATTATTTTAATTACATTATAAGCATTTAAAAAGTTAGTCTGATTGGAATATAATGACTGATTAATGTGTCATGTGATGGGAAAAGCTGTATTATAAGAATTAAGTTAAAGTGAAGACTTTGAATTTTAATTCTTATAATACAGTGGATTTTTAATTCCTTCTGTAGTTTATATGATTATAAAAAAAATTTAATTTTGATCAAATTAAATTCAAATTTTCTTCTAAATAGTTTTCATGATGGCCCTGAATTCTATGAATTAGCCTTATTTCAACAGATAATTAACACCTACTAATTGACTACCATTCTATTTTATTTGAACTTTCTTTTAATTGTTAGTAAACATCATCATTAAAATAGGAAGAAGCAAGCAATGTTTGTCTTCATTGTTATTGGATTAAAGACTATGACATCATGTATGACAGTTTTTCTAGGGAAAACTAAGTACACAGACTATAAAACCTTCCAGTCCCAGTTATTTTTGGAAGTTGGAGAATATCTATATTTAGAATATATTCGAAATTTAATAGATATTGAAATTATGAATACATTTTGAAAATATAAAAAAGTTACAAGCTTACATAAATCTATAACTATTTGTCATATATATCAATGTTAGAAATTTCAGATTCATTATTTCACACAGAATCCAATGATAAATTAATGTATTCTTGAACAATCATTTAATCAATTTACTGTAATTGGTTTAAATCTGTACTTGTATTTTGTTCTGTTTAATAGTTTAATAATCACTAATTCATATCTTAGATTTTTCTTGTATACTGAGTCCTCAAATTTATTTTGATAAAATGTTTATTTAAATAAGCGAACTTCAATTATTCATATCATTGATATTTTTGATTTCAGTGATATGAATAATTGATTACTTTTATGATTTTCTTGGTTATTCTTTTCTCTGATTATATCAGATATTTTCTTATCAAATTTATTGTGTAAACTACTGATTTAAGACAAAATTCACTCCCAGTTTTGTTTGAGGATCTGATATTGAATCTGAGACTTGGTATATACCAATAATATGAATATCTGTAAGGTACTTACTGCATTTCTCAAAAGATTTTATAACTATATAAAACAATTTAACATCACAAAATAATGATTACATATTATTTCAGCTGTGTAAATCATTAATTCAGTATAATTTTGATCCATTAATAAATTTGAACTATGATGGTTTTTTTTGTATTGAAATATGCTAAATCTAGCCAATGTAATTAAATTGTTGTATTGAAATATGCTAAAATCTAGCCAATGTAATCCTTTAAATAAATAAATTATGGCAAATATACGTGCTAGTGGAAGTCATGTCATATTGCATCTGGCATGGGGCATTGCCTATGTAGCAAACTTTTTTAAATAAATATATACATACATCTGCAGACCATAATTTAGAAATTGACTAATATAAATCTTTAAATTAAAGATTCGTGTTAATAGATCTCTACATTGTGGTCTGAGGAAACATGTATATATTCATTAAAAACGCCCGCTATATAAGTGATGCCATGCTGCCAGATGTAACATGACGTTTGCAATATGACAGTTGACAGTAAGGATAAGATCTTTTGTATCCTTGAGTTTCAATAAAATGTGTCCATTACGATTATCTAATAGCAGTTCTATGTGAAAATTGGGAAGGATCTATCCTCTGACAATTTCATTTGCAGATGCCCAATTTCAGGAGACAGGATGCCTGTGTAAGGGAAAATGTAGTGGTTATACCTCCATTAGGCTCACCTCATTTAATTATAACATATATTGAAACAGCTAAGAATGAAACTGTATCACCTATTGCCACTTCAGGCTTTAACATCTGATGATCATTGCCAAATGGAAATTTTCTGCAGTATACTGCAAGGACTAATAGAAGAAGAAAATTTTGACAGACTAATTTTTAGTGATGAGACATTTCATTTCAAAAGTCAACAGAAATAATGTTCAAATTTGGGAGATGGAAAATCCCCATTGTTACATTCAACATGAACATGACTCTTCCAAAGTGAATATTTTTCTCATAGTTTCCAAAATGAAGGTGCACAATCCATTCTTTTTCATCAAACATCATAACATGAATGAATTATCTGGATATGGTCATTGAATGGCTGTTTTTCCAGTTTCACGAGGACAATGCTGATTTTGGATTGCAGCAAAATGGAATCCCATTTCCATCAGGAAGTCTTGGCATTTTTCATCCAGCATTTATTGCTTTGATGGATCAGACATGAACCTTCAGTTGATGAGAATCTCCTGTCCTGGCCATTTGTCAGATTTAACCCTGTGTTAATTTTCTTTTTGGAATATGTGAAGAATCAAATTTTTGTCCTTTCTCTACCTGCAACTATCTCAGAACTCGAGGTGCATATCAGATCATCAACAATATTTCTGGAGCATGTATGGCAAGAATTGGATGATTATGTACATATCTACATAGTGACAAAAAGCATGTATATTGAGAATTTATGATGTATGCAAAAAACTTTGAGAATTTTCTTATACAATAAAAAGAAAATCTTTCATTCTCAAGTATATTATCCAAGGTGTGTTCATTAATTTCAAGACTAAATAATAAATATAATGAAATTACTTTTTAATATTCTTCATAATAAGAGCTTTTTGCTTCTATACATCTTATCCATCTCTTTGTCCAATTTTTAAGACATGTTTTAAAATCATCTTTTAGAGGTTTTAAAATTTTCTTCATTTCCTTCTATATGATTTCTACTGTCAAATTTTCTTCCTTTGAGAGATTATGATAATTTTGGAAAAAGAAAAAAGTCATTCATTACAATATCTGAAGAACAGAGTGATTGAGGCACTTCAAAATTGATGCATATTTTCTGTTCTCTACAAATATCCATAATGCAAATTCACCAGATAAATGGACTAAATTAAAAGAGATGATCAAACCAAGCACAGATGAATAAATATTTTTGCTTTCTTTGTTATCAGATATTTAAATAATATTTATAAGATTAGATTAATTATAGATAAGCCTCGTATAACATGGTTTCCTACAACATGATTTCATTCTAACATGATTAGAAAATTGCAGAAATGGATCCTGTGCTCAGTCTTATGTAGACATATATGAACTTTTTTACTATATCTTTTACACCTCACTATGTTTGAATATTTAGATCAAGAGATACATTCTTAGAAAAAGTTTAGGACTCTCCTATTTTTGCTATATGATTTTCTAAGAGAGCTTTATTGCCTCTCACTATTAGGTGAAAGTGAGATTTTTGAGGAATGATTGAGGACTAGCTATCCACTCGTCCTCTGATATACCATATACTTCTCCATATACCATAGATGTCATTGTTATTTTGGTGAACCATTGAATGGATTGAAACCCAAGATATTTGCTTATGTAAACACCATCATAAATCTGCATATGTCACAACATACGAGTAGCAGCATCAACAATAAAAATATTTAAAATTGCAATAAAATGAATGATTTTTGTACAGTTATTGATCTATGTGTTATTTTAGGTTTTATATTAAGTATGTTTAAGTATTATTTTGTGATTAGTTTCAGATAATTTTCTTGTAGGACAGTTTCTAACTTTTGATTTTTTCCTCAGTGAATTTTTCTCATTATTTTTCTTGACTCTGGATACAGGAAATGGAAAAATACTGTTCAATAACAAAAGTGATAACACAGAAAACAAAATTTATCTTATTTAAATAAATACAGGCATTCTCCAGTTTATGTAAATCTGACATTTATAGGTCTATGCTTATGTAAAATTTCCTTGACTAAAAACAAAAATATACTCACCATAGCAGATAAAGCTGTGATACATAGATATAAATATTTTTCTCCTAATTTCATCATTTATCATATGTACATATGCTCTATGGATTATTAGATTAGTTTTAATGAATGAGCAAGACTTGAACCTGACTTCTCCCAAAAAATGAAGATATGGGACTCTGAATTAAATCTGGCCTTCAAGATAATAAGTGACTGCTTTGCCAATGACTTGTGTTTATTCTTTAATATAACTATTTTTAATGTTGTCTTTGTGACACAGTATAGGGTATGATTTTAATATTGTATAAGGTATTTTTGGACATACATAAGGTTTTGCTGTTCAGCAAAACCTTATGTATGTCCGAATTGCCTAACTTATATAGGCAATATATAAGTTCGGCAATTCGGACAAAAATATATATTGTCTGAACTTATATAGGCAATCCTGACTTACATAAGTGTAAGTCAGGATTGCCTATATAAGTTCACAACTTTGGACAGCTCTAAAGCTGATTCAGTATCACCATATTGACCATAGCAGATATCATCATATAATCTCTAAAAACATAGTAAGGTATTAACTAGGAACTAAAAATCATAATTTATTTTGTGAAAATATCACTTATAGGCCTAATTTTTCATAGATTTATATCATTGCTCATTATTTTTATCAGCTCATATATATATATTCATATATGTATTGAATTTAAGAATTGTAAAACTTATGCAGAAATTTTTGATCAAAAATCTTATATAAGTAAGAGATCTATTATATTTTTATTAAATTAGTCATATATTATCTAAATAAATATCTGAGTAATCTTTTTACATAATAAATTCATTATCTTATAGGTTTTGATTAATTTTCACAGGCACTTTTAAAATTGTGCACACATGTAGAAATATCTGATAAAGTGCTGAGTCATTATAGTATTGCTTATCATTTCAAGGCTGGCTAATCAGTCCTTCTCTTCAAAAAAGATGATGTGCCATAATTTGGTTTATCATTCTAATTCTATCAATAACTTTAGTTTTCTCTTTCTACAATGCAAAGTTTCTCCTGTTCAGAATTATGCCTTACATTAATAAGTGCACTACTTTATTGTATTTAATTTTTTCATAATTATTCATTTGATAAAATGAATATGATTCAAACAAGCAAGTTTCAGAAAGAATTAAAATTGCATACTTTGTAAACATGCCTTTTATTTTTTATTTATTAGCATTTGGAATTCATTGGCTTTTTATATCCAATTTTAACATTGTACAACATAACCATTATAATGATGATATCATTGTGACAATGTGATGCCAACCTATTGTTGCATCATTATCATATCACTTAATGTCTGGCTCTTGGGATTTCCTGGGAAATCCATGAAATTTATAAATTCTGAATCCTGGTATTCTGCATATTTTTTCTGGGATCAGTTTTTTCTTATTGACTGCAAATAAATGTTATTTTCCTTGCCATTTGGTAATATTTTCATTTTGAGCGATTAAAAAAAATAGTAGATTGATTGTTTTTCATAAACTTTAGTTACAACAAAAGCACTACTCGGCAGTCAAAATTCAGTACTTTAAACATTTTAATGCTAACATTTTTGATACACTAGGTATCATCTTCAGGCTGCATAGTATACACCAATTCAGATTTTTAAATAAACAGAATATTATTGTTCTGAAACAATGTTAAGTCGCTATGGTTACATAAAGTTAACCATAACCTTACCAGTTAACATAACATTGTTTCAGAACAATAATATTCTGTTTATTTAAAAATCTGAATTGGTGTATACTATGTAGCCTGAAGATGATACCTAGTGTATCGAAAATGTTAGCATTAAAATATTTAAAGTAATGAATTTTGTCTGCCGAGTAGTGCTTTCGTTTTAACTAAAGTTTATGATCTAGAATTAAGGAAGTAGAAAATATTATGGATTGTTTTTCAATTTGTTTAATTCAAATTAGAATAACTGATCATCATGCAATTTATGTTGATATTAATCCTAGAACACTTTTGCACTTTTCACTGGCTCTCAGCCTCAAACCATATATTATGTATTTCAGGCTATTATCAATAATAATCTTACTTAAAATAAACTTTTGATAAAAATCAGATGCCACCTGTAAGATTAAACGATGTGGTGCCAAAATGTTCTTTAGAAGCAGAACATAATTACCAAATTTCATGAAAATCTACTAATTAGTTCAAAAGTTATTAGTGAGAGACAGTCATGATGCTGATCTTATAAGTCTTTTTCCTTCAGAAAGCAGATTAAAAATATACTTATATGTACTACTGTTCATGTTAATCCAATAAACCTCTGATATGTTAGATGTAAGTAACATATAAGGATTATATTGTAATGATCTTGCATAATACTGATTCAGTTTGCTTTCTTGTTTCCGGAAGTGCATTCCTCTGTAAATGAAGTTTAGATTTATATTAGTTTTATTAGCAAACAATCTGTCAGAATGCTGAAATATTGGATTTCACTTTAAATGAATAAAATTTAGAATAAAATCCAAGATTCTTTGGATTCCTTTTTAGAATCCAAGAATCAGAAATTTCTTACTGAAATTAATGGAAGTTTGACTTTCATTTTAAAAATAATTTTTAAAGAATGTTATCATCATAAAATAAAAGACGTCTGTAATTAATTTCAATAAGTATTTTTGTTTTACATAAAATTTTAATTGAAAATTTTTAAAATACATAATTTATATCTGCATTTATCATTTCTCCTAATTACTGGATAAGATAAAGAAAAAATAATACAAGCTTATTAAAATTAAAAATCCATGATTCAGTATGCTGGAATATTTAAGACTTTTTCATAGATAATTGTATAATTCCCGGTTCAAAAATCATTTTTATATACATTTTGATTTCTTGATAATTCTTAAACCATATATATGTAATTAATTATATAATCATTTTTGAACTAATTTGAACTTTTCAAAAATAAATATTTTTGAAGAATTTTATTTCATAAAATTCTTTAAAAGTTGTGACTTAAAAAAAAAATGAAAAAATTTGAAATTTTTTAGTTTTTTTAAGGCACAATTTATCAACACAATTTTCTGCAATGTATATGTATGAAATTTTGAGACATACCAAAACTCCCTGATTTACATAGATGAATTGTTCAGCGAAACCTTATGTAGATCAAAATATATATATTTTGAAGCATATCCTATGCAGTAGTAGTGTGTCAGAAAAACATCAGCATATAAGTTGATCAGATGGCTGTGTGGTTGAAGCACTCCTTTGCCATCTTGGAGTGTCTGGATCTGATTCATTGAACCATCTTTCAATTTCAGATTGACTCCATTATGGGTGTTGGCCAGCTTGTGATGTGCTCTAAAAACTAAAACTAATCTAATAAACATTTTAAAACACATGCATACATGATATATGATGCATAATACATTTTCACACAGTGTTATGTAAGTGATAAAACCTAACACAATAGCAGTTGTGAAAAACTTTTAATTCCGCAAATGTTTTCAATAAGAATGCTTACTGTCTCGAAGATGGTAAGCATTCTTTTCGAAAACATTTGCGGAAGTAAAAAAGTTTTTTCACAACTGCTATTGTGTTAGATTTTATCACTTACATAACATTGTAAATGTGGTTAAGCAATAAAAAGGAACTTTTCTGAAAGCATTATCACACAGTTTCTTGTATCTTTGTATTATATCAATCAAAATGAATAAAGCTATATTTTTCCTATAAGTTATAGAATTGCTACATAAATATGAATCTGTATTGAATATCTTTTAATTTACCAAAAATATTCATTTTTGGTGAATGAAAAGACATACAAACAAGGTGGGGACTTTCAACTTGTTTCATTCACCAAATTTTGATTTAAATAAGGTTTACTTATAGATAGTGTTACCATATTTTTTCTGATAGAATCTGGGACATTACGTCACACGTCACGTGGACCATCGACTCTCGACCAAGTGAAAACATTTGTGGAATTAAAAGTTTTTCACGTGACACTACGTATACTAACAAAAGGTCTTCACAAGTTGCCCATAATCATGAAGCTTTAAACCGGGACAGGAGCGGCAGCTAGGGAAAAAAGAAGCAAAATCTACTAAAAATTCTTTATTAAAACTCTTTTGCTGTGAGCTGTAGCAATGGTGATACAAAAAAAAAAATTAATCGCTTATGGCGAGCGTATCACATGTAGCAGTTGATTTTCAAAAAGGAATTGCTTCAAAATCTACGTCATAACTCCATCGGGTTT
>WUQG02442059.1:0-13513 GCA_011317285.2 Androctonus mauritanicus
ATTTATTTGTCAGAACTGCGAGAGCGACATGATAAATGTAGGACTACATTATTGATAAGTTTCAATCCAAACAACTGAGTCCTTAATATCTGTCTTTTTATCTTAAATGTTTCTTTTGCAATTTTTTAAAATAAAAATCTTTGTGAAAGACCACTTTTACTGACCACTTTCTGTTTTTGTATACGTTTGTTGCAACTTTCCACACTTGATGTTACAACTGTACCCGTGCATGGAGTAGGTTGTAACAATCAGCAAGCTTTAGTTTTTGCTTTGTTGCTCAAACTGCTATAGGTGAGAGTGATTCTGTGCTTCTATGTAACTGACGAGCAGGCCTACTGAACAGTAATATTTTTTAAATTATATATAAATAACCGAGAAGGAACGGAGTAAAAAATTATAAAAATGTTACAACTATAAACACCTTCCCCTACTCTAACACTTTTGATGAGTTAAAATATGCAGAATCGAATTTTTTTCTTACTGCTTCGTGAATGAACTCTTAATTTTTTCTTTGTAATTAATCACTCACATTGAATTTTACACATCATTTCGTCATCGTATCTCCCGTTATTCATTGCAACTATCATTCGGGAACATTTGATGGTTTTAACCTCGATTACATTGAGCTGTGAAATTAGCAATATGTAAAGGAATTTATATAAGATAATATGCTAGGCAAAAGATAAATAACTATGACAAATATATGCTTGATGTCAGTCACTAAAGCCTCTATCTTGTAAATAGTGACAACAATAAACATCCGTTTTGAGTTGTTCAGCTTATGGTTCAACTTATTTCTCATAAAACGATAGACAGTGCCTATGTTTTCACGATCGAGAAACTTTTTCCTTTACTTTTTTTGCAATAAACTCCATTTAAAGTTGAGCGCTATCGATTCTAAGTGCGAGTTATCAATGGAATGGATTCTCTCATTATTCAACTTCCAGGCGAATAATTCAAGATATAACGACCACTAAATGGTTCGTAAAGTAAAAAATCGAGGGTCAGATAAATAACGTTTCACCATACACACACACACTTGTTGATCAATTGTTCTGTTGAATAATGTAGTTAAAAAAATTATTTCAGAAATAAAGAATTAAATATTTCAAAAAAGGTTAAAAAATAAATAGTTTAAAAAATTATTTCATTATTTAACATTAAAATGTTTGATTTATCAAATAATATTTAATTAAATTAAGATAAATTTTTAAATTAATCATTTGCAGTATGTATTTTTATTTTTGCTTAAGATATTTAAAAACACTTTCAGATTGATAGATTATATGTAAAGCATGGAAATTTTGTATAAGTTTGCGTGTTGCTATATGTCATAATTTTTAATAAAATGAGAAAAAAGGATTCGATATGACAAATTGTGATTTTAAATATTTTGTAACATTTGATATTTTCTAGAAAAATGACAACTCAAAAGATTTCGGTTTAAGGAGAGCAATTTAAACCTTTTCATAATCAAAATTAATACATTTAAATTCGATAATCATTTCTTTAAATATATTTTTAATATATTTTCCGACGGGAAAGAAGGGTTAGGCATCCTGATTATGTACCTCCCATTAATAATTTTTGAACTAATTAGTATATTTTCATAAAATTTGAAAATGATCTACTGATAAAAATTATTTAACGTTGCAACATTCAATTCTATGAAATCTTTAAAAATGGTGGACGTTCAAACTTCTGAGATACTTTATTATACCCTAAGTTATTCATTCGATTGTTACGATTTTGTTAGAACATTAAAATCTTCCGTAGACCGCAATGAAAGCATACTGTATTTCTACTTTGGAGGAGTCGGGTTCAATTCCCGGTTTCAGATTTCTAAAAGTTTTAAGAGAGTTCTAACCCTGTATCAGTGAACTCCATAATCCTCTGATCATATTAGGGGTATGGTGGCGGTCCATGGTGGATATTGCAATAACTCGCTACTTAGTATATCTGAAAAATGACATTAAGCTTACCACACACACACACAAAGATAATACATCATTTAACACTATTTGCAACTATTTAAAAGTGGCAGATGTTCAAACTTCAAAAGTTACTCGTTAATAATTTTTGAAATATATACATTTTATTTTCTATAAATATATTAACTTTTCAGTTTTGCTTTCTAAATTTTAAAATAATTTATAATAAGTTTTTTATTAAAATTTTTAAGAATATTTACATACGTTTGTGAAAACATCCCTAGTTTTTAGAATTTCTAGAACTTAAATTGCATTTCTAAAATATTTTTGATCTATAACAAGTAACTTATAAAATTTTTATATTTCATAAATCAATACATATCCGTATATGCATACATATATAAACGCATATATATTATAATAAAAACAATGAAAATAATTTTGGAAAATCTGTAAGAATAATCTTTCATTTGATATAGAATGTAAAATATTAGAAGATCCTCTCTTCATATCTTTATAATTGTATAATATATTTTTAACTTTTAAGTTCTTAATTTAAATTAAATCGTTTAAATTAACTTAATTAAAATAAAATGCTTGATTATTTAATTTGTTAAAATGATTAATTTTTAACATTTAATTTCTTTAATATAAATTACTGTTTGAGAAAGTAATAATAAAATTTGACAAAGAAAAATACAATTTAATTTCTTGTTCATTTAGTGTTTACTTTATTATTATTATTTGAAAATAAAATTAATATTTTTAATTTTTATCTTTACTATTTCATTATTTAGATGAATTCTATGATTCTTTAAGTAATGCAGTGAAACCAAGAGATTAGCATAATTCAGCATTATGATGAAAGTTCATAAAATACGAATATTGATGCATAAAAAATTAAAAATTTCGCAAGTGTTACTCATCTTAATCTTAGAATCGACAAACAATTCTAGAAACTAGCCTACTTTCCGGACGTGTTCTTCATTTATAATAAAAGAATTATATGTGAGTCATCAAAACCATTTTTCAATGATATAGCATCTGTATTTGATGCCATAAAAATCTATTAATCAGCTCCACAGTTATTACAGGCAAACCTCATAAATTTGAGGTATACCAATTTTATACAGATGAAACTAGGATTAATTAATCTTATTTCAAAGTTTATTTTAATGGCCTGCCATTCTGTTGAATTTCATAAAAATCAATCAAATAATTCAGAAGTAATTAAGGAGAAGCATACCAAACTTGAACAACCGCCATTTTTATATGAAAATAAAGAATTAACGTAATTCTTTATTTTCATATAAAAATCGTGTTGTGGTGTCGTGTTGTGGAGATCATTTATGAGATCGTTAACTTTTAGCTGGATATCGTAATAATTATTGATTCAAGATATATTAAGAGAGTATTCTAAAAGTTTGACTGTCCACCATTTTTAAATAGTTGCAGCTAAAAAATTTACAGATGCAGTATCAAATTATCTTTATCGGTAGAAAATTCGTCAAGAATTTTTTAAAAAAATTACATTTTTGGCAGTCAAAGCAGACATACAGACAATGTGTCATCTTATCACGTCTCACTTTCCTTTGGAAGGAAGGCTAAAAAGTAAATCTAGTGTGTCTAAATGAAACGATTAATATAAATGCCCCCAATTTTACGACTTGAAGTAATAATGTAGACTTACATAAACCAATTTATCAGGGATCCAGTTATCCCATTTTCTTAACAGATTTTTAACTGCAACAGTAATGAGATGAAGAACCTAGATTAATAGCGAAAGCTCACGCATACTAAACATTAATTTTAGGGATCATAAAATTAATGTTTAAGGATCATATGTTGAAGTTAAATGACATCATCAAAATCTAATAGCTCGTTACTAGACAACATCCGACCTAATTTAATTAGAATAAAAATATGATGAGACATGATAAGATTTAATTATCACATTCATGCCTCAGTAAGGACTTTGTCTTGATTTCTCCGAACTATTTCTGCAAAATAGAGAATGATTAATCTGCGAAAATATCTAATGAACATTAAAAGCCTCTATTTTAATGGAGAAAAGTTACTGCATTTTGATTTGATATTAAAATTTTTTATATTTAATATATTTTTAATTAATATTTTAAAATGATTAATTTTACCAAATTTTTTCATAGAGAAATTAAATAAAATAATGATTCGTTAAATAATCCAGAAAAACAAAATAATTTAGCTTGAATTTGCTGATATATATATATATAGTTCATGTTTATCATAAAAAATTATAAAGATTTTAATAAATTAATTCTATGAATAACTAAAGATTTATTCCTAGAACTTTTATTATATTTAGAAGAATATGTGAAAGAGAAAAAGTTTTCTTGGAGATGAAAAAAAAATTCTGAATTTTTGAAATTTAATACTTCATATCCTTTCTTTATGCAGAAAGATATTTGATAAAATTAAATTGCAAATGACTGAAATTAATAAATTTAAACATTACTTAAAAATCTAAAAATATTCTGGAGAAAAAAACTGAGCCATATTCGTAAATATACGAGGCATTTACATCATGATAAGATAATGCTTACTTTTCTGTAAATAAATTTGAATAGTCCTTCTCAAAAATATGCAACCACGAACAAAAATGATTTAAAGTGATAAAATAATAATAATTTAAACATTATAATTATATAAATTTAACCGCTGATTGTTTTTAATGATAGAAGATAGAAAACATCTGTAAATCAGTAACTATTTATAATGAAGATTCTTATCATAATTAACATTTCGTGTTTCCTTTAAGTCGTAATGTAAAAAAAGCCAAACTTCAAACGCAGTTAGCAGTTTATTTGGAATATTAATTTCGCAATATTACCTTGATAACATCTAAAACTACTTTCTACCATTATAATGTGGTTAAGTTAATGTTCAAAAGTAGAATTTTGTAAATAATATTCTATAATTCTACACTTACCGGTTTTTCAATTTTAATGAGGAAATAGAGGGGAAAAAATATGTATTTTTAAACTTTTGTGTAGGTGAATTAATAACAGAATTCTATTTTAAAAACTTTTACATTTTTAATATTAAAGATCACATGAAATGACTAGCGCTATTCATAATGTATATCGGCGGTTTTGAAAAGGATTCCTCAAAAAAAAATTCGCGTCATAAGAACATTATTATAAGTGTCATTTTTTTTTTTTTTTTATGGACTGCGCTTAATCGGCTGGAGAAACCACAAGATTGATGATGCAAGTTCATTGCTTTTATTAAGTTCGTACGTTTTTGTAGTAAGCTATATAATTATCAATGAGAGCTATTCAATTTTTCGTAATATCATTTTTTAACTCAAAGCCATTATTTTATTGTTTTCGTAATTAAAATACATTGTACCTATCGTTTCTTTTTACTGAATTTTTAAAATATCCTTTACGGTAATTAGTAAACAATAATAATAATTATTATTATTACTCAAACACGTTTAAAAATAAATAAAGATTTTTTTAATAAAAATAAACAATAAAATTATGTAAAAAATCGGTTATTTTCTAAAAAAAATTTTACTTAAGAATGTCAATAGATGAAACTTACTGGCTGCGAGCCAGACCTCTGCGACCTTAAGTCATTTTAGTAATTTTTCTTCGATTCAATGTAAGAATTTTGAAGGAAAATATTTAAATATTTTCCTGTTTCTATCATTATTTCTTTATTTTTTTTAAACATTTAATAGAAAAATCAGTCATAAAATGTCAAAATGATAATTTTCATAAGTTTTGATTTCTACATATTTAAAATCTAATTTACATTTTTGGCAAGTTCTCGAATTAACTTCTTCAATTTGATTTGTGAATATAATTATGTTTACTGTTATAAATTCCGTATAACGGATTATATTGAGTAAGAAAAATTAAATAAATTTTAGGAATAAAATTGGCAAATTTGTATACAGTAATTTAATTTTAAATTTGAGATTTAACGCGGCTTAAAAAAAAAAAATTAATTAATTAATCCTAATGCCTCATAATCCGCGATGAAAAACAGCTAACAAATTTAAAAATCGAAACGTGATCATCAGAAATTTTTTTTAAAAATAAGAAACTTTGGAATATAAGTTTAATCAAAGACAGAAACATAAGAAGAAAATGCGAGAAAAGTTTTTATGTTTAATTTCGTATTCGATGCCCGACATTTTTTTTTTTTTATTTTGTTCGTTATTATTTCTTTAATTTAATCGTCTGTTATTGAATTTTAGATCAATAAATTTGGAGTTAAAGGATGTGCAGTTAAATTTATGCATATTTTAATCTAAATTCTGTTTTATGCAAGTTATATATATTTTTATTCGTTAAGTAACTGATACAGCTAACAGATGGCGATGTACTAAAACACTTTTTGACTCTTCTGAAGTTTTGTTCTTCGTTACTCGAGCCTTCAAGTTCACAGTTTTGTCCCTTTTTTTTGGTGGTAACTGATGTTTCGATTAAAATCTTATAAATGTTTATAAATTCGAAATTTTATGCGAAAATTAAAATATATTCGAATTTTAATTAGTTCATAAATTGCACCAGAGAACGTAGCGAAAGAAAATTTTTATGAATTTTATGACTGAGTGAGCAATATTGATTTAAAAATATCTAATTAAAATTGTATCGTTTCTTTCTCTGACAATAATTAAATGCCTGAAAAAAGTTTTTATTAATTAAGCTGCTAGCTTTATTTTCGCTATTCAAAGAAATATTAAATTTTAATATATTGTAGAACACGTGATAATAATAGGAAGTGAGTCGTACTGGGAAAAATTATAATGTTCGAATGCCCAGTTATGGCCACATCAAAAATAAAAATAAATATGAGAAGTTTAAAAACATAATTTTACTCTTTTAGAAGATAAGTAATCAATAATGAGAGGTAAACAAGTAAAGAGGGATGAGGTATGTTAAACATTTTCTAATCCTAACACCATTTCTACTTTTTAAACTTTATTATTATTATTATTATTATTTTCGAGTTGATTGATACCATTCAAATCCGATAGCAATTCTTTAATCAGAAAGAGATGAAAAACATCTTAACCAAATTTAATTAGCAGAATAAAAGTTTGATGAGAGGTGACAGGACTATAATTATCGTTCCCCCTCAATAAGGACTTTGACCTAACTTTTTACTTTCCGCGAAATACTTCCGCAATAATAACAACGGTAGGATTCTAATATGCAAAAAGAACACTGGCACCTTTTCGGCTCATTCTTACTAACTTCTTTTTAGTTAGATTATTTCCTTTCATCCCTTTTCAAACTTTTTCAGAACGGTTGTTCTTAGACACAATATTACAATGTCGCCTTTCGTGCGAACTAGAGAATCAAAAACTATTTGGGAATATGACTTTTTTTTTTTTAGTATCCCGTGAAAGTTTTCCACGGTTTGTAAATTTTATAAAAAAAAAAAATTGTTAGATTGGCATACATATTAATGCTTTATTACGTCTCTTTCCTGTAACGAAGTCATCGAATATTGATCGAATCGTTTATTATAACTCATAACGGAATAATTATTTCGAATGCATGATACTTGTATTCGGATACATGATATTTTTCTCTTTAATTCTCACAAATTAAATTTTGTATTGTGTTTTGCAAATTAATCAAAACGTGCGATTAACAGACAGACAGCGAAGGAAAAAAAAAAAGATTGAAAATTTTCTCTTTATTAATATACATATATATATGTCTTAAAAATCATTCTCTAATAAACTAAACTGATAAAGAAAAATGGCAAAATAAATAAATCATAAAATACAATTACCAGGAGAAGATTAGAAGTGAAGAAGGACGTCATTTTGAGCCAACTTATGTAAACATTTCGTTATTCTTTCTGACCTCATACTGTTGCTAAGTTACTCTTAACTTTCCAAAAGTATGAGATCAGAATGAATAATGAAATGTTTATATAATAACATAAATATACATAAATAACATAATAATACATACGCAAATAACATAAATATATAACTTAACATTGTTATATATTTATGTTATTTGCATTAATATATAACAATATACGTAAATATAATTATAATTAATATTATTATACACTTTATAAAGATGTCTTATTTTACGACACGTTTATAGTTCGCAGAAACATTTATCGTTAGGATAATTCATTTAATCTTTCAACATATCAAGAAATGTCCCTCCTCCATTCTTTAAGAATGCAAACATTTTGACAACTTCTTTTAACTGATCGTGCTAAAAGCGATCATTATTGTGAATGCAATTAAAATCGCTTGTAGAAATGGAGGAAACATTGCTTAAATTTTAAAGAATAAACATTCATTTTGATATTAAATGATTGCTCGTTGTACCATCGAAGAGTAAAGCATTACTTTTATACGCACGAGTAAACAATATTTTAATGGATGTGATAAATAAGAGTTTAAAATATAAATGAATATTTAGTTATTTTTTAGATCAATGTGTATGCAATGTTACTAAAGTGAAATTTTCTTTGGTAGATGAAAAAACAAAGACAAGTTTAAACTATTGAATCTATTTAGGTGTCATTAACCAACGAATGCATTATTATGTGAAACTGAAGAGGTGCACCGAGAATGTTGAAACTCTTCAAATCTACTAGAGCATTTCTAGTGGTGTTAACGTCCAGGGAATAAAAGAAAGTTCTGTTGTATTCCGCTGCTTTATCATATTCTCCTTGACCTTTCTTTTTTCTTATTCTTGTCACATTTCAGCACGTTGGACCTGTGACCGCTATGAGTTGTGAAGCTATCACATATTGCAACTCTTTTCAAAACTATTTTTGATAAAGGTGCCATTTATATGATGTAAGCTTAAATACGGCATGGAAAACCGGAATAACAGATTTATACAAACAAAAAAAAAAGGAAATTATTTATGTTTTCTTCATTTTAATTTTGATATTTTATTGAATCGCGTGCCTTATTCAAATGTCGTTTATTTCATCAAAAGAGATACATAAATTCACGAATTTGTAATCAGTAAAATTGACAATCAGAATAAAATAAGCTGCATTGGACACAAACTGGTTTACCTGAGGCAAAGATCTCTTATTAAGTGACCTTTTACTTGTTTTGAACAAACAACTCGATGATCACGCACTGCAATTCTTCTTTAAACGTTGCTTACGCGAATTTCTTCCATGTCTGAGTCCCACCCACGCCATACAAAAAAAAAAACAAACAAAAATTTGAAAAAAAAATGATTAATATTAAAAACTATAAATTATATTTATCAAAAGAACGATAATCTGCAACTTGAAAGATGCATAAATCTTTTTTTGAATTGATTAAGTTACTAAATATTCTTGCGTTATTTTTGTATTATGCATTTAATATTCTTCTCATTATTATTGTTATAAATAAAAAAATAATAATAATTCTAGTAAGTTTTTTCACGATTTGACATCTGATATAATTTTAATGACATTAACTGAAAAACCACAAGGGATTTTTATTTATGGACAAGATAAGGTCGTATTATATTTATAGCATTTCTTTTGAAGTTTATCAAATTCTTATTTTTTTAAAAAAAGTAAAAATAATATATGAATTCTAAGAAAAATACTGAAAAAATAAAAAAATTCTAAAATCCTAAAATGGATGTGTAAGAAATAAGGCAAAACAGGTTAGGAAAACATAAATAAACTTAATCCTTGCTAGAATGTTACAAAAGTGATTGATAGCGATAAGAGCGAGAAATATCCCTATAGTAGCCTTATTTTTCAGTACTGCATCAATCAAAGAACTACTATTTTTTTTTTTTAAAGGAAATATCGTAGCAACTAGATTACGATTATCTGATTGATTGACAATCCGTCCAAGTCTCTTATTGCAGTTCAAAGTTCAAGCTAATAAAAAGTGAAGATACCGCACGTAATTTTCTAGGATTAAAAGCAGTCATGTAGCGAATTTTTTTTATTGCCAGACTATCGCCATTTATTATTAATGATAAGCTGATTTGTTGAATCTTTCTATCCTGTACGTGATAGCACGTTCTTTTTCACCCACCAAACATAACATCATTATTATGTACACATTTCTGATGAAAATATCGCATTATGTATACATTTATGCACTATGCATCAGTAGTAATGAGAAAAATACCGAATGCATATTTTATTTCGCTAAAATAAACAATCATATTATTGTAATTAATTTTTTTTTTCTTAACATAAGTCTGTATAATTGCTATATAAGCGGAATAATTTTCAACATTAATTAAGTAATTTTGTTCCCATTAAATAATAATAATAATAATAATAAATAATTTTGTTCTTATTAAATAATAATAAATAATTTTGCGCTTATTAAATTACACTATTAAATTAATTTTGCCCCTAGAAAAACATGATGATGATAAATAACTAATGCTGTAACTAATCAAATATGTAACTTTGAAATAATTTTTTTTGTGAATGTTAAACTGTTGTAACCTCAAAGCTTGTAACGCTTTAATTTCAAATATAAAATATTAGAAATATAATTTTGGGAAAATTATTCGAGACAACTACATAGAAAACTGTCTGCAATGCATTTTTCCTTATACAGCTCTCTATATATATATCCATTAATAAATTTATGTTCATAAATGAATAATTAACTGCAAACACATTTAACTTTTTTAAATATTTACACAATAAAATATGGTTATATATAAGTTTTAATCATGTTTTAAACTTAAAAATAATAATTTGTTTTGGAGGATTCTTTATTTAAAGGAATATTCGACGTTACTCGCTTATAAAAATATCGAATTTTGTGATAAAATACAAGCCACTTTTTACCGTTATTTTGCATTTTTAAGTGCGATATAGTTTTACTTGATTAATCCGATACTTTTAAAAGTTCAAGTAATTTAAATCAAACATTTGCACAAGTAGAATAATTGAAAACAAATGAAAACTTTCAGATGCGTGCAAATCGTTTTTGTATTGTCGAGTAATGCAAAATAATTGAATTTTGATACTAATAATTACTTTTTCTTAATTTATGATTAAGAAAAACACTCGAAAGTTTTTTTTTTATTATTATTTTAATTTTTTTTAATAATTATGTTTATAAGTGAAGAGAATAAAACAGTAATGCAAAATTTGTTTAATGCAATATTTATGAGAAATGATAATTAACATGCTATAATTTATATAAATTTGCCATTAAGATGTGCAAATTAGAAAGAAAATAATTAAAAATGCTTATTTGATATTCTTCTGTACAGAAAGTTAATTCTTAATTAAATTATTTATCAATGGCAAAAAATATTCAAATTATGATAAAATAAAAATTAATAGATAACTTAAAGATTTAATTATGTATTTCATATATGAGAAACAGAAAATATGAAGATTTTTACGTCTTGAAGTATTATTTTGCAAACAAAAATCGTTTATTTTTGTTCGTGATAATGAAATTTGATGACTTACTCGATCTTATTTATAGTATTATTAACTGCAGTAAATTTCTGTTCATTTTTTAAAAATATTTATCTTATTATAATAAGAAAATATCTCAAAATATATTTAAATTCTTTATGTTATGTTCAAATTCCATATTTGATTATAAAGTTTACAATGAAAGAGTCATTTTTGGTTAAAAATGAGAATTTAATATCCAAGAAAACATTGTTTCCCTGCAAAAATTAACGCTCTTTTATGCAGTAAAAATTGGAATAGATGAAAATATTGAATGAAAGCCTTTGCATAAACATAATAAATATGCAATAAATAATATTCTTTCTATTAAAAAAAAATTAATTAAAAAAGTTATCAGTGTTGTAATTAAGAAGCAATGCCATTGTCAAGCAGCTTAATACTGTAAAGTTATCATAAGGTCTTCACTATATAATCTTAAACTCTGTTATAAATTAAATTGCTTAACATTAAAATAACAACAAAAAATTGCTTGGAAATTAATAATACTTTTGTGCGCTTCTACAAAAAAAAACGAAGACATATGATTAAATCGTAATTTAATTGATAAAATGGCATAAAGTTAAATCTGAAACTTGTCCCTCGCTATAACATAATGAAACAAACGGACGATAAAAGGAAAAATTATTCTCTCTTTAAAATGGAGAAAATATGATACAAGAAATGGTTCGTTTGCATTCAGACAATTAAGAATTTTCATTATATCTTCTCTTAGAATACTAATTCAATATGTAATCTACTACGTGTTTGATACTATACGTGTTCTCTAAGAGGTTTTAAGTTATGTAATGACCATTAAAATACAAATTTCACGGTCGTTTTTCCTTTGTAATCTCATTCTTTTCTAATTGGCCAGACCCTGCAATCAAATATGGACCATGGCAATTACAGTAGGTTAAGCAAAATTCAAATATTCGGCATAATTAAGACCACACAGGAATCTATAAATTCATCAAATTTAGAAAAGTAGAGTCGTATGAAGAGAATTTTCAATTACTTCCCTTTAAACAATGAACAAATGTGTTATTAAAATAGAAAACTGGCTATTTTATCTTATGAATACGTTTAATGTAAAGAAAAAACGACCATAACTCTGACTCCATCTTGAAATCCATCCATCAATGTCACGTGATGCTTAATAACAGATTTTCTGACAAGACTGAGCCTCTAAGCGGCATATAAGCACCCATAAAAGTAGAAGATTGTATTTTTTTGCTCCATCCCTCTTGGTAGATAAACCTTTAAATTAATAGAATTAAAAGGGATTTTTCATTTAAAGAAAGAAAAAAAAAATCGATTCAGAAGTTCTTATTTTCAAAATATCATCTATCATATCGGAGACATGTTTATGACTTCATTAAGCTCGTTTAAAGTAGTACAACTGGTTTTCTTTCTAAAGTAGGAAATTGAATGACAATCTTAAGTATTTAGTAATAGCTCCTTGTCAGGATTTATTGTGCCATTGCTTAGGATGAAACTGCGATGATAAACGACGAGGACTGCATGGTAATTTGATACATTATAAAGAATTCAAGAATGAAGTGTCTCGATTTTGATTAGAGTTAAATACGACACGAAAGTAATTTTTCTCACTCCAGGAGGAAAAGAAAGGCGACATTCGAATTGGCACCAAAGAAGCGCATTAAAAACTTGTTTAACAGGATGATGGTTTGCTAGACGGCATGATGTATGGAAAGTAATAAGGTTGAATGTGAAATTTAGGTGCTGAAGCAGCGATCTATCAAATGATGGTGTGTGCCCTGGAGCATCCGGATCTTATTGGGATGTAGAAAAACGCCAGGAGATCATCGAGGGCCGCACCTTCTTTACCAAACTACAAAAGACTAATTGTAGACCACGTTTTAAAACTAATTTTTACCTAGCAACGAAGGGTCATTGGTTTTAATGCATCTTCACTTTTTAGAAAAATTACAGGAAGTGAAATATGTTGCGAATACAGGATAATACGTGATATTAGAGAACACACGGACATTGGGTTGTTTATCCATCGAAGAGATTAATTAAATGTTCAACCTGTACTCTGCTAAGGAACACCAATTGGGTTTGATTACGTTAATTTTCATGGTAACAAATCGCTTTGGACGGACGGAAGTGAAAAACATTAG
>WUQG02442070.1:0-13512 GCA_011317285.2 Androctonus mauritanicus
TTGCTGCTAAGCAAAGTAAGCGATCTCTTTCCTTGCTAGTTTTGTAGCATTCAGTTAGACAGCGTGAACTGTTTAAGTGATGACGTTTGCTAGGTAAGCGCTTGTTCAGCAAGGTCATCAAGTTGCTTGCCAACTGGAAGCGCCCTATGATAGTACACACATGAACTGATGATATTACAAATTGTGTTATAAATCTTTCAGCGTTAGTAAACAAAAGCAATATTATTAAAAAAATGTTTTAATCTGCCAATCTCGTTACATGAATTTTTTTAAAACTTCAGAATATTTTATTGTGTTTTAAACGCAATAATTATTTAAAACAAAATAGATATATTTCTTACAATTTCGCAAAATCGAGATATTGTAAAAAAAAAAAATATCAAAACAAAATTGTGTACTGTATTTTTTAAAATCCTCAGATTCCGTATAGGTTCCGCTACAAAAACATGTCTTCACTTCCAAACAATATAAGTAAAAATATATTCTTTTTGGGTCTTACCCTAGAAACAAAATTGATCAATTTAGTCAAAATTTGATAATCTTTTAAAAATTTTCTGATTGGATTTATTTATTTATTTATTTATTTATTTTTACATGAATTCAGAACACAACTAAATTATCAATCGCACTTTTAATTAATTCTAATCACATCGGTGATGGTAAAGAATCTTTAACTTTCAAATAACTCTTATTATTCTAGCAATCTATATAATTAATGAGATTTGCTTCGCTTTCGTTAAAGAAAAATCCAAAGAAAATATTTTTATTCTTTTTTGCTGTCTAGAAGTGAAAATTTTTATTTTTGGAGCGGGGCGTATTCCGATAAATTATGATTACTAAAATGCAAAATACCTATAGTTTATAATTAGGCTGAAATTATTTATGTAATCATCACGAATATAATATAGAGTACTGTATTTCAATATTTTTTTTTTGGTGACAAATGTCGCCATTTTCCATTTGGGTAGCGTATTAAGCGGCGGAGCGAAACAAGCCTTCTGTGTTCGTCATCGGAGGAAAAAGCTTAAGTTGTAACCTCCATGTTAGTATAAGAAGCCCTTCCATAGATTGCCTGCCCTGGCAGAGGGGTCAGTCGAATTGTGGAGAATGGAGATCGATATGCCGGGCTCCATGATAAATATTTCCAAGGGAACCCGAGAATTCCAATATTTGTAAAATCTGAACACTAAAATATACTGTTGCAAAAAACAGACACAAAGCTAAAAAATTAGAGCAATAATTGCGAAACTCGGTATACAGATGTCTTTCAATAAGATAAATAAAAGATTAAAATTGCATTTCTAATGAATGCACAAGACATTTCGGGGACGCATAGGAAGAAGAGATCATCTCATGCGTTCGAGAAATATCCTGCAAACTCTAGAGCCATTATAAGAAGCGGCGTTCTAAGTACGGATTATATCTGACCGATTTTGTTGTTTCATTGCATTAAAGTTCTTGAAGATGCCTCTATGACGTATCCGACAGCAGCATGAACAACAGAGAATTTTAAAGGCCTCTTCGTACGCTTACATTAAACCTATAACAAACTTGAGTTGATTTTTTTGCCACAGAGTGCATTTCAAATACTACTTATTGTACTGTATAGTACAAAAAAGTAAAGTACAGTTTTTGCGATTTTTACCATTATACTGTTTATGTTAATTTTTCTTGCTCTCTATGTGCACTAATTTAATCCTGTATAATTGTTTTTCACTAGATGGTTCAATGCTTCGCTTTGAAAGTTTATCAAAATTTACGTAAGAAAATTTAATTATAGTCGAACAGTTTAATTAATTTCTGTTCAAATTTGATTAATTATTCATAAAAAACGTATTTAAATATAATACCTTTAAAACTTACTTCCATTGTATGCCGTTGTGAATGCTACTTTATTTTAATCAGCATTTCAAACCCTATGGTATGACGAACGAATGACGTCAGACGAACAGGGAGGTGGTTGCTTGAACGAATGGCGACGATTTTTACTCGATTGTTTCGAAACCGTTTTTGTCCACTTAATGATGGATACTGAGGTTGAAAGAGTATTATGGGTTGGTAACTTACCTGAAATGGTTACCGAAGATCTGCTTTTCGAACTGTTTACTCAGGTATTCTCCCATTTAATCTGCTACTGCAATTTTTGCATAAAACTGTTATGGCGGCTTTGCATCATTTGACGATCAAACAATGACTAATTCGAATATATCTTAATTCGTTTCTTTCTAACTTTAATTAAATCCCGATATTTTGTTCGTCCACTTACAATATATTAACTGCTAAATGTCTTCGATAATTAGTAAAATAGAACGCACAGATATCATGTGACACTTAATCATTGTTTAATCTTTAAAGCATGACAAATTTTTATCGATACTTTTTTTGGTTTCCTTTGTTAACGCTGCGAATATATTTTAATCTGTATCCTGTTTGTACGCTATCATCAAATATTAAATTGGTAATATAACCAAAATTTTGGTTTGTATATGATCAGATTAAAATTGCATACTATTTGATACCATCCACATACAGAAACCAACAAAACATATATCAGTGTAATTTAATTTCTTTCTAGTCTGTCGTCTTGTTACATTGGTTTTTTTTTGGTAAAATTGGATGGATAAAAGTATCATTTTACATTATAATTAAGAATTATTTATGTATTAGGTGATATATCAAAGATATACAATTTAACTCAATCTGACAAAGCTGATGTCAGTAACTAAGAATGACATGGTTATCAATACACATCATAGTCATATAAATAAATTAAATTTATAAAATTTAACAAGTCATGATTACATCTAATTTAGAAATCTTTTTACAAAAGCATCGGATCTAAATTTTTCTTCTTAATGGAATAAAGGATGTTATATTTCGAAATATCTAATTATTTTTATAATGATGCCTATCTTGGAGCAATGTTTTATTTAAATATTAATACAAGAATAACTCACACAGTGTAGAGTTAATGCATTTCAAAAAATTATTGCACTAATTGAATCTGCACTGATCACGGAAAATATTCAATAGAAAATATGACGGTTTGTTTTTAAAATAAATTTTTATTTAAAAAATTAAATTGATCAAGAAAAATGCCATACTAATACATATAAGCCTATATCTTTATGGAGAACTAAAGTGTTCTCCATAAAGATATAGGCTTTTATAGCAATAAGGCTAAATTGTTAGTGTCACTAAAAATGGAGAGTTGCCTGAAACTTTGTCACCATGTATAGGCATGTGTATATATATCTTATACAATCTTTCACATAAGCTGTTTAGGCAGCTGCCTCAGGCTCCTTGTTTAGTTTTAAAGCTTGTACTGGACAATTTTAAATTATAAAAAAGTTATTCTTTTTTGATTTTGTTACATACTTGTATGTATTTTTCTAAAAAAAGAATTTTTTAGAAAAATCAAGATTTATTTTAATAGGGCCCTAAAAATCATGCCCTGGGCTTCCTTAAGGCAAATATGCTACTGCCCAAAATTTGCTACTATTCAAAATTCTATTCTATTCTAATTCAAAATTTTCAAAATTCTATTCCATTCTTCTAAATTCTTATATTCTATTCAAAATCTGCTACTCATATATATATGATATATTATATATAATATATATAGTGTATGCTTTTGTTTATATTATTTTAATATTGTGATATTTTATTGTTTAACTAATAAAATTAAAATAATCATGATTAAATGCAAAAAATGAAATATAGCATTGTTGCAACCCTTTTGTCTGCTAGATAGATCTATACAGGTAGTCTTTCATTTATAATGGCAATATCATTGAAAAATTCCATGGTTTAAACCTGCATCCAGTGATATATAAGGAAATTGTCCTTTTTTTATGTCTGGTTTGTAGTTTTCATTGTTTACTAGGACGCTATACATCCTCTTAATAAACATCAGTAATGAGAAATTCATAAATTTTGCACTTTTAACTTTTGACTTATAATGGGCAGGATTCAAAACTGAATCCTGTCTTAAGGACTGTTTGATTTTATAAAAATTTATACAGTATTATATTAAGAGATTTTTAGGAATGTTTCTTACATTAGATAGGCAATGATAATCTATCTACATTATAGTGAACTGTTCTGCATTAATTAAATTTTCAGATGCAAATTATAAACTACATTAGTAAATCCCATATTAAAAAAAGCCACACTGTATTCAATGCTTTTACATTTTAAAACTTATTTTTAATTAATTAAAATTCCATCATTGATAGAAATAAGAGGAAAATCATTTTCAGATATTCTATTGTAAATATTATATTTTCTATGAATAAAATAATGGCATTAAATTATAAAAGTTATTCAACACTTGTTATAATAAATATAAAACTAAAATTTTATATAACCAGAAGAATTAATGAATTCCAATAGATTTTGAGAAACATTTCTTGTTTTAAATGCTAAAAAATGAGCCTTTTTTCATTTTATAAATTAAAAACATAATTTCTTTTATAAATTTAAAATATTTCATTATTGATCAATTGATCTATTGCAATTTGTTTATTTAAACTATGTATCTTGTTGTATGCAATAAACTATTTCTTATCTTATTAAATTTTTCCTATATTTTAAAATGCTACATGAAAAATTGCAATGATGTGAATAACTGATTTGTCAGATATAAAATTATATCAAATTTATTGCTGCATTACACTGACTCAACTTTTAAGACAAAAAATATATTATCCATATATATCATTGATTTACAATGATTAATATATTATTCTTCACTATCTCAATTATTACATCTTTGAAAATTTTTGCACCTACGATAAAGCTGCTACAAACGTTGTTGTTTCAGAAATTTGTTTCTATCCAATCAAATATAAATAATTTTCATATATTCACTTTAACGTTTTGTATGAATGAAGATGTTTATTTGAAAAAGTTTTAAAATTTCAAAGACCTAGAGGATAAAATATTCGTAATCTGAATGAAATTAATTTTACAACATAGCTTGATATACAAAATAAAATTAACTCTGTATAAAAAATTTGAGGAAAAGATAACAAAGTATCAAAATGATATATTTTCCATATATCAAATTTCCAAAGATTTCTTGTATTAATTATAAAATATCTTGAAAGAGATTATATCAATAAAATTTTTTGCTGATAAAGCATCTTGTAATTCCATACTTTATTAAAGATTTTTATAACTTGAATTAGTATAACTCTCATGAATAGTGATTTAAATTTTTATTAAATATCTACTCAAAACCATATTTAAATCTGGTAGGCCTATAACAAATTTCTAGTGCACATTATATGTAACATGAATTTTTGTATAACATTAAAACTATTGTTTGAAGTTATTTCTATTATTATATTTAATAAAAATATATATATGATTTTAGCATTTGATCAAATCATTATTAATTAAATTTTATTTTATTTTTAATTAATATTTACAAATTAAGATATTATTTAATAATTAATAATATTTTTATTCATCATTGCATACAGGCAGGTCCAGTGGAAAATGTAAAGATAGTAAAGGATAGAACAGGTGCACACAGAGGTTTTGCTTTTGTAACATTCAAGCATGAAGAATCAGTACCATATACTATTGCACTGATGGAAGGTGTTCACTTATTTGGAAAAGTTTTGAATCTTCAAAGACGTTCTGGAGCAGAAAATGATGATAATCCATATTTAAAAGCCATACGTGAATATCACTCTTCACGTTCTTATTCAAATAATATAGAAAATTTTCGCAAACGTGACTATCCATTATCACGTTCTTATTCAGATAATACAAAAAATTCACACAAACGTGATCATCATCCACGTTCTTACTCAGATACTACAGATCATCATAATAAAGCACATAGATATGATAAAGATTATACCAAATATAGCACAGATAAAAATAATGATAATTTTACAAAAACTAATAGACAGAGTGGACATCAACCATATGCATATGAAGAAAAACTGGGAAATGATGAGCCAAGACAAAATAGAAGTTTTGACAATAAAGAATCAAATGGTTCACTTTTTGATCTCAGATCATCAATCAATCAGAATATACACGAAAAAAATATAAACGCTTATGAAGCAAATAAGTCAATGACACAACCAGAACTCGGACAAAATGTAAATGTCTACGAAGCAAATAAACCAATGACACAATTGAATATTGGACCAAATATGCTTCAGCAGGAACAGAGGCCTATGAATATGTTTTTTTATCAAAATATGTTCCAACCTGTACCCGTCCCCAATAATATGTATCAATCTCAATATCGCCCTTATGGAGGAAACAGTTAACTAAAAAATTTTTTGTTTCAAACACAGCACAAAAATTAAGTTTTAGTTTATATCTTTATATGACTTATGTATATAAGAACAAAACATGTCCATAATTTTTTAGTAGTAAAAATTTGAATGTAGTTAATTGTAACTTTTCATAACTATCACATAACACAATTAGATTTCATTGTTATATATCATTTTGATCATATTTTCCACTAATCTTAACACATTTCAAAATTTAAATATTGTACAATTCAAATATTCTGTTAAATGCAAGAAGCATAATATATGTACATAATATAATTTGAATATTAAAAACAACACTAAAATGACAAAGAAAATTTTTTAATTATGTTTAAAAAACAATTTAGGGTTATATCAATAGGATAAAATTGAAAAATTATTACATTGAAAATCTTTTCTATTAGAAAAATTGGTAAAAAAAAATTTAATATGAAAATTATTAGTTCTAAGAACCAATAATTTCGTCAAAATAATTTTCATTTAGATTACAAATCTAAGTCAGCTATTTTTTTTGAACAATTTTTGGTTTTGCTAGTGTTATTAAAATGTGTTTCATAATGTTATTCGACAAGAAAATTTTGATCTAATGCAAGCTGAAGATTTTCTTAAGTTTATTGATATATACATATATTTATATATCTGATTTGATATATATTTATGCTATTAGTGTAATAGATCAAAATGCTGATTAAAAACTGTTATAGATTATGTTTATAACAATTAAAATTTGATAAAACTTTTCTATATCAGTTTTGAAGAAAAGAATTATCCATATAAAAAATTGGAATTTATCTTCATTAATTGATATGGATGAGTAATACTTTAATTAAAAATTTAGGATGGATGTACTGAAACTTTAATAAATATATATATTATATATAAAAATAAAGTACGAAATTAGTAGTAATCTAAAATAATAAATTATTTTTTCGTAAGTAAAACTATCATCCACTAAATGGAATTGACAATAAAATTTTCTATTTTAACATACTGATAAAACAAGTACTGTATATTGTAAGTCAATTCCTATTGGCATTACCCTTTCAAGTGAAAATATCAATACAAGAATGAATAGATTTGTAGATTAATACTTTTCCTGAAAGAATACACATCCAAAATATAACCCAATTATAAAAATTAGAAATTTTAATTAAAAAAAGACGACATAGAAATTGAAACTATTATGAAAAATGAAAGTTATTGGTTCATCATTAGCTATTATGTATGAAGCTAATGAAGTGTTGACCAATGAAAGTTGATCTTTTATATGAAGGGTATATGGTCATAAAATAACAATTGTAAAAAATGTGTGTGTTAATTTTTAATATCTATCTATTGATTATTCTACTTATATATAATCAAATAAATAGCACACTGTTAGAAACATAATACAATTCCAACAATGTTCTCAAAATAGCATTTCCAGTAAATTTTATCTATTTTATATTTTGTTTTCATCATTTAAGACAGCTATGTATATTTCATCAGCAAATCATATTAGCAAATGAATAAATTTCTAGTGGTGGTTTGTTAGGCTTTTTCTTAAATTATAAAATTCCATTTAAATTTTTAAACTACAGATGCTAACCAAATTACATAAATCTTAGATTAATTGGAATTTTTAATGTCCAACATAATGACAAACTACATAATATGGAATCAAATGTTTTGAAAATCAGTTTATTACAATTGTGATATAATGACTTAGTCTTTTAAAATAAAAGATCTTTTTTGTTTTAATAAAATATCTTGAACATTTTTTTTATAATCATTGTAATCTTGCTAAGTTTCTTGTTTACATTCTCTTAGATCAGAATGGCATGATGGAAGATTTATTTGAGAATATAAAACTTGGAACTAATATATTTTAAATTAACATTTTGATTAGCATGAATATTATACTATTGATTGGCATGATATACTGAATATTATATAAATATGTTTGTAAAATAGAAGGAAAATTGACTGAGAAAATAGTTATGTAAATGACAAGTTATAAATTTTATTAATGTACAGGAAAAAAATAGAACAGACTGAAGACACTAAAGACCAAATGATAAAAAAGTTTATATAGATATATGTTATAGGTAATGTGCAAAATCCAGTTAATGTTGAGATTAACCGGGTGATGTCAATATTGTATAATAGATAAAGACAGAAGTAGAAAATAATTTATCTTGTTTTCATTCTTATCTGGATAATCTTGATGTTAACCAATAACTGAATAATGTTGAAGATTATTTGTAAAACTAAACACAAACAGTATAACACACTGCGATAAAATGAGCTTTTTCTGAACTAAAATGCAAATATAATATGATGATAAAGTTCATTGTATATAAGAAATTATAATACAGGATCAAAAACTTGTCTCTATCACCTGAAGTTTGGCAGTCAAGTGCTTTTTGTCTTCACAATATACCCTGTCAGGGCATAAATTTTGAACTTTATGCTTAGAAGTTTGACTTGAATTGATTTGTGTCATCCAAATTATGATTCGTCTCCACTATATTGAAAACCTACCAAAGACAGATTTTTTGGGAATAGTTTTGTTCACACCCATGTTTTACATGAGTGGATGCTTGACTAGCCACAATAGTTATGTATGGGCTGAGGAAAAATTCTCATGGCTCTCAACATCAGGATTATGTTAATGATTGGCCGGAATTCTTAGAGATTTTTTGATCAATCCATGTGTATTGTTTACCTGCCTAAACTCTTGGATCTCCTCTCAATTGTCTACACAGATGCATAGCCATAAGCCAAATGAACAAAAATTGTGTTCATGCAATTATTTCTTCAAACTTTGAATCTGATGTTATCCAAGAGCAGGTGTATAATGTCAGTATTATCTGGATAAACAATGAAAAATAATAAATAGCCACTTCTTATTAAACGTCATCAAAAGATTTTGGATAATGTCAATACTTTTCTAATGATGCTGACATCATCCAAATCCAAGGCTTGGCTGACCTTAAACCCTATTTTGACAGAATTCCAGCACTCTCTGCAGTTGAAAAAACAAAAGTTTATTTAATTTGCTCGAATATACACAAACGCTTTCGATGCTTACAGCATCCTCTTCAGGCCTACCAAACTGAGTAGAACTATCGAACAAAATACAACTGTTATAATAGAACAATTAATTAATATATGAACTAATTACATTAGCTAAATTAATTTCACAACATTAATTTTACAATATAAAAGGCTAAAAATTCTAAACAATTTTTTGACATTCTAAACATTTTTTGACAAATTCTAAGCAATTTTTTGACAACATTTTTTGACGTTTTTAAAAAAATTCTAAACAATTTTTTTAAAAACAAGTACCAGTCATAAAAGGAAGTTTATAGTCATGACACCATCGTTTCAATCATCCTATCACAAGCCTTGTTATGGTTAGCAAAGACACTTTCACGGGTGCGGGGGTTCCCAAGCTAATCTATTGTTGATTAATTTCTCTTTATCCATCTTCTTTAGTATCTCTATGGATTCAGCAACTATAGGTTGTTCATAACTGTGCAGCAGCCTAATTTGCTTAACATTTTTCCAATTCCCTGTTAAGTTGTTTTCTTATAATGAGTTTATATTTCAGAAAGAAAGCAAATACTAAATATAAGAAATATCAATATACAGGGTGAGTGGTGATGAAAGGTCATAACTTTGGGAACCTATAACAGATGTCAATCTAAGTTAAAAAAAAAGCCAATAAACATAGGTCCAATTCTGAATGGTTTTGGAGCTATAACTTGTTTGGTTGTAAAAGAATCTATGGAGAAGCAGACTTGTATTTGATAGGATTTATTCTTAAATTAATATTACACTTTTATAATAGATGTTCAAAAATACCATTTTTGGCTACACTGAACAGGTCTATGAATTGCATGAGTCACTCAATTTAATTTGTTGTGTTTATCCTTGATAAGCTTGAAGCATTCAAAATGAGGTTAAGCTATCTTTTTTTTGCAGACCAGTACTTTCATCAATCTCCATAAACAATAATGTAAAGGGTAAATCTGGAGATTTAGATGGCCAAACATTACCAAATACAGGTCGGTTGCTTCTCCATAGCCTTTTTTTACAAATAAATCAGTTACAGTTCTGAAACTGTTCAGAATCAGGACTTATGTTTATATAGTTTTTTTTTTTACTAAGCCATACCTGCTTTTTACCTGCTACAGTTTCTCAAAGCTGTGAACCTTTCATCACCACTCACCCTATATAGATACGCTGTAAATTCTTTATTAACTAAAGCTGTTTTTCATATTCTGGGCTATTCAGTTCTTCTTTCACAACTTAAATTAAGTGAATAAGAAGATAATTTTATCTACTAAGATGATTTTATTGTTCATAAGTTAGATATGTTTCAGTCTATTTGTCAGTACATCTTATTTAAATGTTATCCAATTTAAATAATATATGAGTTTTATTCAAACTATAGTAAACAGAGACCAGGTTCAGGAAACAAAATAAAAACACAAAAAACAAGCTTCAAAGCCGAACCAAAAACTTTTTATTTAAAGTACTTTTGGGTTAAAATGGTTTTAACCCGAAAGTACTTTAAATAAAAAGTTTTCAGTTTAGCTTTGAAGCTTGTTTTTTGTGTTTTTATTCAAACTTCTGAGTAACTAGAGAATAAGATCTATAGTAAATGATCAATATTATTAACCTAAAAATAACTTTTCTTCTATAAGCAGTAAGATAATATTTCATATAAATATTATTCAATTTAAATGGAAATCATACGTATTAATGAAATCCCCTGATCATTTTCAATAGTATTGATTTTTTAAAACTGGGTTGTTATTATTATTGATATAATAAAATAACAGATATTTATAAACAATAAATAATAATAATATAAACTCAGTCATTAAACCTTTCTATAATTCCAATTCCACATTTTTTTCATAGGGGTAAGGATCTCAGTTTTGCCCTAAAGGGCCTCTAGCTAAAGGAATCCTGATTATATCTAAACCAATGTATGAGCTTTCATATTGATGGTTGAATGGTGTGGAATAACAAAAGATGTAGTATCATGAACAATCCCTTCAAGGCACCAAGTAAAACCTCATTGTATTTAGCCTTCCATCTGAATTAGAAGATAATCAGATGGTGATAATTTTTCTTCCTCTAACTATTTAGACCTGTATGGTAACTCTCTGAGTGATCCATCTTTTTTAGGTTAAAAGAGAAAACAGGTTAAACTTGTATTAGAATAAGATAGAAGAAAGATACTAGAGGTTTTCAGCTAACTGGACACATTTCCTTATTATCTCTGAACTATCTGCTGTCATCTCTGATGCCAGTAGAAGGATTAGATCTGTAGGTTCTATTCTTCCTTTTTGGGGATAGTAAACCTATAAATAGGACTGTGCTTTTAGTCAGAGTTATATTTTACTTCCTCTTATGGAAACCTTCCAAAGCATCAACAGTGTTGACTGTTACAATCTGAAAGCAAAGTATGTCAAACAACTGATAGCTAGTCAAGATAATCTTACAAAATTCAAGCAACTGAAGGATACAATCAATCAGCTTCTGGACTGATTGATTTGTAGAAACTTTTTATCAGGGGGAAGAATGTCTTACCGTACAGTCTCCAGACTTTTCATGGAGTAGCCTCTTGTTTTCTCAATCCTTCAGGAAAGAGATGGATTGTACTAGCAATACCACAACACAGTTCAGAAATCTCTGTGACCAAGAAACTTGAGGAAAAGATGAAGGACACAATCCTCAACCCATAATAAAACTCAATACTGCTTTGTTAATACGATTAAATTAATTAGGTATAGTAAGCACTACTCAGCAGTCGTAAATTTCAATTTTTGGTTTTTTTAATACACTAACGTTTTCGATGTGCAATACATCATCATCAGGCACAATACACAAAATTTCTTCAGGTATTGTGTGCAGTGTTATCTGTTGGGTTTGGAGTGTCGTTCTGTAGATTTAATGGTGTGATATTTCTATCTGCCAAGACTATAGCTTTATGTAATTGTGATGTATGTTGTTTTTTATGGAAGAACTCTCTCAAACTATAGATCTGTCTACACAATTATCAGCACTATGGTAGGAGTTTAAAATTACACAGATCACAATAAAAATAAATTATAAGTAAAGGAGTGCTTTCGATTTTGATTAAAATCATCGTCAGCTTTAACGTACAAAATCATTCCAAAGAACGTCGAATATAATGTTGAAAAACATTATATTTGATGTTCTTTGGAATGATTTTGTACGTTAAAGCTGACGATGATTTTAATCAAAATCGAAAGCGCTCCTTTACTTATAATTTATTTTTATTGTGATCTGTGTAATTTTAAACTCCTGCCATAGTGCTGATAATTGTGTATTTTAAATAAATGGTAGTGTATACTTTTGAAAAAAAAAAATTAGATCTGTTTATTATTATTATTATTATTATTATTATTATTATTATTATCGTGTGGGCATGGAATAATTCTGGAGCAAAGTGCTATGTCAGACAAGAGTCAAGACAATAACTACTTGATGTTTTAGTTGTGTTTTAACTAATTGTCTGTGTCTGTGATGAGAAATTTTCTTACTGTGTTGCATGTATTGAGTAGTGATGCATTTTGTAGTGTTATGTATGTCTTGGGATGTAAATCTAGTATTTTGAGGCTTTTGTGTAGAGTGTGAGGAATTACTCCTGTTGAGGATAAAATGATGGGTACTGTGACTATCTTTTGCATTCCCCAAAGATGCTTAATCTCTTGTGAGAGTTCTGTGTATTTGCTAATTTTTTGAGTAAATGCATCCTGGATGTTGTGTATGTGTTGGGTATTGAAATGTCTATAATGTAGGTAACTTTGTTTTGTTTGTCTATAAGAGCGATGTCTGGTCTGTTGTGATGTACAATTTTGTTTGTTAAGATTGTTCTGTTATAGTACATCTTGTGTGTCAAATTTTCTAAGATTGTGTCTGGTATGTATTTGTAATATGGTGTGAGTGTGTTTATTAATTTGTGTTTGGTTGCAAGCTATTGGTGTATTATGTTTGCTACTTGGTTGTGTCTGTACAGATAATCTGTTTGTGCAAGCAGCTTGCAACCCGAAGTAATGTGTTGAATTGTTTCGGGTGCTATGTGGCATTTCCTACAAATCTCTTTTGTCAATGTTCTGTCCTTCACTATGTATTTTCTGTAGTTTTTTGTGTTTATTACCTGGTCTTGTATTGCTATTAT
>WUQG02442081.1:0-36009 GCA_011317285.2 Androctonus mauritanicus
ATTTATTTATGTAATTTTAAGAAACTTTTTAATTCTTTATTTTGAGACAAAATATCAATTAAAATGACAAAATTTTCTGGTTCCAGTTGTATTGTCTTAACCGTATTTCACTGTAAATAATATTCCATTGCCTTAATTAAGTTTTTCTTATCCCTGGATATAAGGTCAGTTTTTCCAAGTCCGCTGAAGTGACCATATAACGAGGTCTGACTGTATATGCAAGTTATATTCAAAATAAACTAAAAAATTTGAATTTATATTGTAGTGTATAGGCACATAAATAGGAAATATTATTTTATTAGCCATAAAACTAATATTGTATAATTTATTGTAATTGTTAAATAATAATTTGGAAATACTCTATAAAATTATTAACAAATTAAAAATAACTATTTCTATTACAATTACTTTTCTTCAACACTTGAAATTGCTGCAACTGTAGCTGAAGTTCTTGCTACTTCTGAGATTAGTTATTGAGATTATGATTTTCTGGCTTTTTTGTGATGGAGTCTTAATTTCATCTGCTTGCCACCATGAATCTTTGCATGATAAATTGCATAATAGTAAAAGAAACTATCATTTATAAGTCATGTTATCTTAGCAAATGAAATGATTCTGGAAAGTTGGTGATCTCAGTGATCACCAACTTTGCAGAATGGTATATTTTATATACAGGATGCAATTATGAACTTAAATACAAAAAGAAAAAGATAAATTTGAGAGAAATAGACATGTACATTCTGTTCAAATTATATAAATAAAAATATCTTTGAGGAATACTGAATTTACTATCCCTAATTAATCAATTATGAATATTGCCATGATATATATTGAAGATCTTTTGTATTCATAAATTTAATTGGTATATCAGATCATAATTTATTATTTAAAAAATTGAAATATAAAAAGAAATATTTTAATAGATAAAATTTTCTAGCAAACAATTTTTTGCTGCATTTTTAGTACTGTTGGCAAAATAGTTAGTTTTTATATTTAGATTAGTAGTAGTAGAAGGGGAGGTGCCTACCCAGCCTAAGCACCACAACCAATAATGGTCTATTGTTCACTATATTTAGATTAAATTTCATACAAACAGTAAAGTACAAATTGTTTAATCTAAGTTTATGGTGATTACAGTTATGTTTTTACACAAAAAATCTGAATAGGTATTTGATAAATTGCCATAGTTACCAAGAAGAGATGAATCCACTTGCAGAAATTAATGAAAAAATCTTAATTATACAGTACATTTGAAAAGTAACTATACACCTGTCATAACCATATTATAACAACTACTACTTGTAACTATACTATTATGACAACTTATCTTATAGTAGTAGTTGGAAATGGTCCCCAAGAACATCCAGACATATCTTGCAGAAAACATCACTCACAGCACGGAATACAATCCCTCAACAAATAATCATGTTTATTATAGATGTATAATTACTTTTTTCAAATGCACTGTACATTCTGGTACAGATTTTTTCCAAATGTCTTATGGAAAAATGTCTTTCAGTTTTGTTATAAACAGTCTTTAGTTTCCCGGAAGCATGGTGATTTGAAATTCTAGAGTAATAATTTAATTACATGAGGTATTGAATATTACAAAAACTAATTTTAATAAAAAACAAAATTTGACATATTTTAATGAATGATCTTTACTTTATATAAATAAAGTTTCATATTTAAGCTTAAACATTAGGTCATGTATGATATTTCTGTATGAAGTTTTTACTAAAGTTGTATATTATGCATATATTTTGTAGGTTGTTTATTATTTTTTTTTAAATTTGGTCAATATAATATGTTAAGATATAATTTAGATGTTTGGTGGATATTAAGACAAGACTGTTTTTTGATAATTGTTGTTGTCGTTATGATTCAAATATAGTAGTATCTCATTAGTTTGAAATGAATAAATCCAAGGATGTTTTGAAGTCAGCTGAATGACTGTATGGTAAAGGTAGTCACTTAACATCTTGGAGATCTTGATTCAATTCTAGATCCCATATCTCCAGATTTTTCAAAAGGGTCTGGATCTGGGATATTGAACTCCATCCTTCAGCCTTTCAGTTCACTATATTATTGGTGTTGACTAACATGGGGGGTTCTCAAATGATCACTGATTCATATCTCTTATGAGAGTCAGTGGCATAATTACAACTAACCTAACCAAAATCAGTAAAATCATACATTTTACTGATAAGTAAAATGCATGATTTTTACTTATCAGTGATTATTGATAAATAAAAATCACTGATTTACTTATCAGTGATGTTTTATTGATGATTGAATATTATACATATAATATTTATACATTTCCATTATAATGAAATCAAAATGATTCCTTTTTATTTAATATACAAAAAATCTTTAAGCTAAGTTTGCTTTGGAAATTACACTCATTTCTTTGCCACAAAATAACACCACAATTATTTCAAAAGTATAATCAGTATTAACTTTTCCTACTCTTTTAAAAAAATGTAGACAAAATGTCCAAAAGATGCTTATTTATACAATGGTTTTCATCAACTAAATTCATTTTTATAAGCAATGAGAGAAAATATCTTTGGTAGCATCATATCATCTTGGATTAAATGGAATCTTGAATGAACAGCTAACAAATCAGAATATAGTGTGTTTATTTTTGAAAAAAAATTTAACATTAAAAAATATTTGATTAGTTTAAATTTTAATATATAAAATATAGAAAGTCAAAATTCATTAAAAATAATTGATTTCATTGAAGCATTTCATTGTTTCTTAGTTGTATTTGCCTTTAAATACTTTATATTTTTATTTTTGTCTGAAAAATACAAAATGCATATTTCTCAACATCATTATCAGACTGAATAAGATTTTGTTCATAACCTTACTATTCTACCTCAAACTCTTTGTCATTAATTTCCATAATAATGAAAAAATTCTGAACATTAAACGATTATTTACTGAAATAAATTAGTTTTATTATATTTACTTTTTGTAGTAATTTTCTAGTTCTAATATAGTATTTTTTTAATGCTTTATACATTACTATTTTGACAATAATATTAGAGCTGATAAATGTTATTTCAAAATTAATACTCAATACATAAAATTCTAGTACTTAATTACTGAATATTTACTGATAACATTTCTGAATTTCTATTTTCAATTTCCTGATATTTATGTCAAAATTGAAAGCCTTAAATAAATAATTTGATTTTATCTTGAAATCTTATAATTGAACAAAAAATTTCATGTCAATATATGATGAAATTGTTCTTTTTCTGAAGTTACTTTATAAATATATATGCGAAAAAGAGGTATCAAAGCAATATTTATTTGCTATTAATAATTGCTGTTAAAAATAGAGATTTTTTTTTTCTTATTAAATTTTTAACTATTTGATATAAATATTGTAATAATTAAATGTAATCAAATAAAATTCAATTATAGGGCAACTTGGTGAAGCACCTGCAGCTGTTACTGAATCTTTGCCACCTGAAAAGGAGGCAGAAGTTGAAGGCCCAATAGATGTTGAAGATACTGATGTTACAGAAATGCAAGAGCGCTTGGAAGCATTACGAAATTGAAGTAATAACACATAACATGAATTGAAGCTGCAACTATTTGTTTCTGCCTAATTATTTTTCTCTCATTTAATCAGAAGTCAAAGATATATTTATAAATCTACTAAATGTTACTATAAATTAAATCTTTATAAAATGAAAAAGTTTTGTAAAAATTTTAATTTTAATACAATTATTAAATAAATATTTTTTTACAAGGCTCTTCAGATAAATTTGCACGATCTAATGACTTCTTGATTTTTTTGTAAATTATTAGTGTATGTAAATATTCTACACATATAATAACTATTATTACTTGATGATATAAATTTCTGTACAGAATTCTCTTGCAATACAATAGATAAATTTTTATCTATTAACAAAATGTGAAACATTACAAATATAAATAGGTGCAGGTAGTTTGTATAACAGTTCAGATTTACATGGATAATTACAAAGCTTTTTATAACATTAATAAGCTTCTTGAAAATTTTAATATAAAAATTATATTGTAAATTATCTTTTCTTTATTCACATTAATTAAAAAAAAAAAAACTCATAAAGATACAGAAACACCCAGAACTGTATGCAGTTACAATTAAAATAAATATGTATTCCAAAATAAATGTCTTCTAATAAGTAAAATGTAATCTGTTTTTATAAAATCATTTTGAATGATATCTATTAAAATTATATTTTATATATGTAAAGCAAAAGTTTTATTTAGTATTATTTATTAAAGTTTTGTGATTGATTTTTGAAATTCATCTATCCATTATAATATATGTGCATATAAAATATACAGAAAAAATTGGGGACAATAAGAATCATAAGTTTAAAATATGTAAAAATATATTACAGTTTTAAATATCATCATTCATAAAAATAAACTAACAAAGAATGTTAGAATTTATTTCAATCATTTTATTAATCTTTTCACCAGAAAACAAAAATCAAAATATTTAATACTGTTAAAATATTAGTGCAGAATTTAATGTTAAAAAAACTATATGAATAACTTAAAAATAATTAAAATAAAAAATGTTGTATAACTTGTAAGAAGAAAAATTAAATCATAAATATCTGTTTAATTCTTTCATTTGTAATGATTTATTTATAGTATTTCAGAAACATTGAAAATTCTAAGAATTAAAAGAAATTTATTAATTTCTTTTATAATTGAATGTTATTTCATTTGTCTTATAGACAATTATTTAGTTTCTTAAAATTTATTTTACCTTGCTAAATAAATTTAACTTCTTTTAAGTTTTCCTTTTAAAACCATAAAAATAATATGTATTATAATAACAGATCAGAAAATATTGTGTATATTTTTTTAATCCTTCAAAAATTTTCTCTCTCTCCCTAAATTATAAATTTCAAACATGACTGTGATTAATAGGACACATAATCTGTTATAAATAAAATTGCATATTGTAATTGCAATAATGTTTCTATTTCAATGCAAAAATTGTATGTTTTCTAAGTGCTGTACAGAATTTGAGTTACATATAATCTTAAAATGAAATATTTGTCATTAATAAATGAAATGTTTAAGAAAAAATTCTTGTTTTTATTTATAAAACTAAAATTGCTATTTAATGAAAAATAATTAAAAATTTACTTTAAAAAAATTCAATTTTCTTAAGAATTTGATACTTTGATATAAAAAAAAAGTTAACATCATTTTAAATTATTTTCATTTCCTTGGTAAATCAACAAGAATCTCAGTTAAAAAAAAATTCTAGATTTTGATGAATCGTAATTCACTTTTTTTTCCCATTATCTATTGTATTGTTTTTATTTCCTAACTTTTGAATTCAAAAATTGCTATCTAATGTTTTTCCTAATAATAAATCCATTTCACATCTTAAAAACGTTTTTTTTTTAAATGAAAACAAACCAAATCTATGAATATTTTTAAAAAATATTCTGCTATTTCGTGCAGCATTATTTTTAAACATTTTTTGCTTAACTAAGTACAGTAATAACCTAGTTCAGTTAATAATTTATAAACTTTAATTAACAATAAATATTCTCTAGTAAGCTTGATATCCTTTCGGTAGCACTTCTAATTTTAGAAAGAATAATTGTACTGAATTCCAAAATGACATCTATATCCAATAAATAGCTTAACTTTAGCTAAAGTGTGGGAAAGTAAATACAGTACAGTACATTCAAACGGATTCCTATCTCCGCGTTGTGTGGCAAAAAGCTTAACGAACTCAATCGCTAAATGAGCATTGAAGGAAAACTTTAGGGAAAGAATTTGTTACAGTTTTAACGTCTACTTTTTATGGATTTTATGAAAAATTACATTAGAACAGTAATGATAATCTATTAGTTTAATGAAAATAATTACGAATATATATATCAATAATAATTTTTTATATAAGACATGTTTCGTTATTTTTTAAATGTAACAAATAATTTTACAGCGAAAAATTTATTTATTCGATTTTTTATTATAATTTATAAGTGTTTATTTACATTCGTTTCTTGTTAACTGTCCGTTAATGCTTTTTAAGTGGAAGAAATACGTAAGCACTTGTCTTTCTTTGTGTTAGCATGCGAATTGATGATAAACATTTGTGTCCTTACAAACTATGTGGAATTGTTTGATGTCTTTTAATGCACTTCTGATAACTTTAAATGCACTTTACTGGTTAAATTATATAATGACTTTTGATTATAGTCAACAAGAAAAGTTTTTCTTGAAAATATTTGTAAAAATTAGATTTAAAAATGATCAAGATAATAAAAATATTATCATATTTTAAACATAGAACGGGGAAAAAAGTGTTACGTGGTTCATTTTCGAAAATCCAATTTTATTCGAGAAATAAGATGGAATACAGAAAGGAAAAAAATATTAGAAAAATCCTTTAGTCATAAAATTTTAATGGCATAACGAAATCAAGTCAATCTAGATACGGAGAAAAAATGAGTTTCGGAAAGAGAAGCATGGAGCTGAATGTTGTTAAGAAGACATTCTTGTAAAGATATTTCCCTAACAACTTCAGATAATAGAAAACGGTTTATTAATGTTGCAGTTTGATTTTCAAAAACTTTTTTCAATAATAAATCTTACCGGTATTAAATATCGTTTGTTAAACTACCCATTGAAGAAATTTTATCCAGAAACCTTACAAAAACAGGATATGATTTTTTTAAATCAATAATGAAGTCTATCAATTGTTACGAATTTTTCGTAAAAGATTTATATGAGATAATCAATTAGACGATGCGGCATAAATTTATTTTTATATCATTTTGAAACATCAAAATAATCTGGAATCTGCAATTCTGTATCCGATGTAGAAAAGATTCTATTACGCAAAATCTTTCAACATTTATCACTTTTAAGATATACGAAAAGCGAAGTTTAGTAGAAATCGAATTAATAACGCGTTAAAAGTGCGTTTTGTATTGATATATTTAAAGATAATGGATCAAAAATAGTTGAAATGTTGCTTAAATCGTTTCTAAATGTTAAATTTTAGAAAACAGCTAAGTACTCATAAACACATTGATGCTAAAAAAAAGTTGATTTATAAGAACTATTTTTATCCACTAGACATAATCATATAAGAAACGGTTCAGTAACCCAGTAATGTAGTTTAGAATAAGATAAGAATCCCTAGTATAGTTTCTGCTAAGTTAGTTCTTAAGTGTAGAACTGCATTCTACTTCGGTTATCTAAGTAATAAATACTGGTTCCTAGAATGGATGTAACGTAATTACTTGTTTTACTTTACTTCTACACAGTATTACACAAGTAACGATTTTCTAAGTGCACTAAATAATCTCTCAAGAATTCGAGTGCTGAAATAAGATTTTTGAATATTTTCTCCAGTAAAATAATTCGTTCTTTTTAATAATGCAAACTTTGGAATGTATAAAATTAGATAAAAAAAAAGTTATATTTTATGAATAATAAAAATTTTATTGGTACTAAAAAAAATTATTAAAGATTGAATTGGCAAAGTTACAAATTATTCTGGACGGTTGAATTTTTTGAAGTAAAGCTTCAATTTTTCTCAATTTGTTTAAGTCGAACGACATCATTGTCCGCAATCTTCCATTCACAAGTCAGACTTTATTTTTTTATTTTTATTTTTTTTTCTAAATTTTCACTCTCGAAATAATTTTTTTAACTTTTTTAAGTATAAAATAAATCTTTATCTTCGTAACTGTTTAACTAACTATATTTTTAATCTGAAAACAAAATTTTTAAGCCATGTCTGTAAATAATAAACTATTCATCTCAACGTGATAAAATGTCCAAAGCATTCTTGAAAATTGATCGCAGAGTTGACAATTTTTTATAGGCAAACCCGTGTTGCATGTTAAACATTAACTTATATACTAGCCTATATAGAATTGCATTTACATATATCCTATAATAGAATATCTATATTTATAAAGTTTCTGAATGCGATACTTGCATTCACGAAGGAATGCCGATGAAATATTTTATTCAGAACGTTTATAAGAAATATAGTATCCCATTTTACTAACCCAATACAATCTTACAAACACGCAAAATATGAAGATCTTCTTTAAGATGGAACCAGATTAAATCGAAGTTTCAATACCTTTATAAAAATGAATTATTTTTTTATATGAGAGTTACTAAAAAATGTTAGTTTAATATTGCTATACATGCGAGAAAGTCGAGATTAAACTGGCTGCTGTGCCACAACGTGAAGCTGTGTTTCAGACTGGAATTTTAAACAGTCACAGACTCAACAGGGATCCAAAAAGTTAACTGGGAATGTGTTCGACGTTTGGCCCAAACCGGATCGACTTGTCTCTAACACGAAAGCACCTTTAAGTTTTTCTCGATGATTTTGAACTTCGTATCTATTGTTAGCAATGGAATTTGATTAATGTTTCTGACCGAATACGCTATTTTTCAGTTAGAATTTTCCTTCTCCAAAGACTCGATTTAACCAGTTACTACTTTTTTAATTATCATTTTGAACACGATAGGATAAAGAATTAAAAAGTTGGACCCGCGTTAATACAACCGATGTCATTTTATGACCCCGGAATGAAAATTTAGAATTTTAAATTAGGATCTGTTATAAGTTTTGTGCAAATGTCAAGTATAAAGTCATTTTTCACTACCATTCACAACGGAAAAATTTGTCTTTTATGTTGGAAAAGATGAAAGGGAGAGAGAAAAAAAAAAGTTGTGTATTTCTAGATTTTTAAAAATCAAAATTCTGTTATATTAAAAGAAAAAAGTCGTGATGTAAAAAACATCGAGAAAATATTTCCATTATTTACAAAATTTTAAAACTCTTTTTAGTTGAATGCATTTTTTAAAAAATTGTTTTTAATAAATAAATTTACAAAAAGAAAAAAAAAATTTAAATCTTATTGTCATATGCATTAAAATTTTCTGAATAATCTTTTGGAAAAAATATCTAAAAAATTATATTTTTAATTATATCAAGTTAAATAAGTTTTAAAAATTAGTTAATAGCAAATATTAGTGCATAGCAAATATTTTAATTAGTTAAATAATCCATCAAAGGGAGCGTTAATTTTAATATCATCTAACAAAATTAAATTAATTAAAATTTATTTCTATATGATTCGTATTTAAGAAATATATTCAATTCATTAAAAGTATGTTATGCCATTCAATTAAAATTTGATTTTTTTTAATAATCTTTATTGAAATATTTCATCAAAAATTGATAAATTGAATATCTATTAATTATAGATAACAATTAGTAAACAAATAGTTTACACGATTGCCCTTTACCTGTTACACTTTATAACTATTGTATGATAATTTTATTTATTTATAAATTGAGGATTTAGGATTGGTATATATATCATTTATTGATTTTGTTAGGCGATTGAAATATATAAACACAAATATTTGATATACTGAAAAATTTGTGCTTGATACTTTTACTAGCACATATGAAGAAGGCATAGTATAATCTTGCCTAAACATCTTTCGTTAGAAAAAGTTTTGAGCTCAATTATCTGAACACGCCTCACTTTGTATGTTTAATTTCCATTGATTAACTATTATCGCTAGATTATTCACGAATTATGCCTTTATTTTTATAAAAGAAGATAATTAATAATAATGACAACTTGATTTTGTAAGAACAAGTATGACAATATCTCACACCTGAAAGCTAAACGTTTCAGCATTATTATTAAATTTTCCCATACGACATTACTGACATGTTGAACACGTATTTCCTCGTGTGTAGGAGGTCTATGAAAAGAACTTAGTTATAAAATTACCGGTTTAAGGTAACTAAAATCCCACGCATAACTGGGAGGTGTAACAGAAACACAACATAAATTTCAAAAAATAACACACCTTAACCTGTCCTTTGGCCTCCGACTTTGAATAATTTTTTTTTATTTTATTTTTTAACAGTTCGAATTTTAGTATGTGACTTTGTCAAGGCAGTTTAATTTGCATATTCTCATGGCAAGGAAGTTTTTGCATTAGAGAAAAATGCGAGGATCTTCGCCCATCTTTGCATTTTCTTGAATGAATTGATGTCATATATCGTGTCATTTAATCGATAAAAAATTTATCATTCAGTTTATATAATCGTATTATAAGAGATTTATATTCTTCTAAAATATATTAAAATAAATTATTCATGATTATATTTTTTTTACAGGTTTTGTTTCATCACGGATCATAGCAAACGAGAAAGTTTTATTGGATCTGAGATAAATAAAACGTAACGGGCATAGTATTTAGCTATTTTAATGCATATAATAATCGCATTCCTATGTTTAAAACGGAAACAGAAGGTAATTGTTAGATGAAATGGGCCAGAAAAGCTAATATGGGTCATCACATAGGTTTAGCCTGACACAAGGTCGAGCTCCTATGATATAACAATGAGAAGTTCTGTACTTTACCCGACCTTGAAATTCAAAACTCAAACTTGAAATGTAACTAAAAGTCACCGAAATAAGTTACAACTTTAAACATATTGCTGATAATTACGAATTTTTCGAAGTTATACGGATTTATTTTACATTATACGTGCTATAATTTATCCTCATTCGTTACTTATTAAAAAGAACAAAACCTGAAATATTATCTTCTCCGCATTTCATTCATGTTATACGAGGAAATTTCTTAAAATCGCCTAATTAAAACGTTTAAAAATTTTACAGAGCAGATATATATAAATATATTTTTAAGGCATCTTAATATTTTTCTAAGCTATAGTTACAATACGCCAATTAAATAATTTATTTATATTTTAAACAAACTATTTTCAATAGCATTTAAACTAGTAAAGAGGAAAACTATAGCTTATAGAATTTTACAAAGACATTTCCTTGTTATTCTATAAAATAACTTCTTCCTATATCACCACTATAGTTTGATTTACAAAAGTATATTTTCGGAACATGGTAGTTCAAACGAGCCATAAACTCAGAAATGCGCCAGTCCACTTCGATGCAATATTGCATAGTGTCTATAAATATGTAGACTGTCAAGAACAATTTGTTTCCACCAATAAAAAAAGGGAGAAGCAAGTTCCCCTGATGGAAGAAACATGTTCCCAGTTCTACTCAGCTTGAATTTGTTATAAAATGCGATGTAAGTGCGTCAATGGTCAACAGTTTCGCAACTTCCACATAATTTTGACTCCCTTACATAATTAACAAGAAACTTGTTTATAGCTATTATTAAAATTGTTTTAACGAGAAATATTAAAGGAAATTAAATTATGTTTCGCAATATAATATTATGTAATTATGAGTAATAGTTTCTAAATGTAATTGCGGTTGCTGTTCCTAATTATAAACATCGCGTGAATTAATGTAAATAAGTGATCTAGTCAAGACATGGGTTAAAAAGTGGAGTAGGTGCGAATTAGGAAATTGCATTAAAAAAACCTATATTAGATAGTCAGGAATTTTTCTGCGGAACAGAAAGTAAGATTAATGCCTCTCTATCTTCATTCACTAATATAAGATATCTGATATCCGATACCTAAGGAAAACTGAATTTTAAAAATTGTTTCGAATAAAAAATAAAACAAATATGTATTATTTTCTTCTATATTAATGAATGGGAAATTGATAACAATCAGCAAAATTTTCATTAGAATAAGCGTATTGCACACTAGAATAGTAAGAAACGTAATAGTTTCGATCCTATCGAGGCAGTTCGATATGTTAACATTTTTATAAAATATTTAGAATAGGATACCGATTGACAAATTATATCTTTACGGAGAATACTTCAACAACCAAGAACATATGGCGTTCAAGATGTTTTCAAACCGGAACCAAAATACATCCGAAATGTAGACAGTTGGAGAAAATCGAGTCAGGTGGTAACCATATTTCCGTTTCGGATTCTATTCTTTCTGATTTGAATAAATCATTTACTATTCAAATTTTCAATTCTGCATAATTCTAATAGTCTGATGACCAAGAATTTAAATTGAATAATTCAGACGTAATTAATATTTAAATATATTCCAGTTTCAAATTAAACTTTCGTACATTGTTAATTAATATTTTAATTAAATAATTTTACAGAGTTAAACTTTATTGATTCAATATTTATTAAGACAATTTTAAAATAAATCAGAATTTTTTTTAAAGTTTAAATAGACGCATTTAATTATTCTGAATAATATTTTTGATAGAGAAGTTTAGCGACGATGTTATTAATTATATTTTCGACGTGACGAAAGTTTCAAGCTGTGGATCAAATGCGGGAGATAATGTAAAGAATTAAAAAAGCTTAAGAATGGAGACAAGTTCGGTTGTACAATTAGATCACTCAGCATGCAACTAATACTTTCAAGGATGTTTGCTCTAATAATATGATGTGAGATGAAGGAATTTTAATTTCTAGGCTTATTGAAGATTTTCAAAGTAGGATAAAAGGATTTAAATGAAGGGAACTCTTACTCTGTTTATAAAAAATCGGAAAATTGCGTTTGTATCACTTATTTTACAACTCTAATTCTAGTTTGTTGTAATGTTCTAATGAAGCGAAGTGAATTTGTTAGGAAGTAAAATGTGGTATTTTAATATAATAATTTAATGAGGATACGGAGAAAACACGTCCCTCCAGAGTTAGATTCATAAATTACATTTTTGATTTGCATGCTTAAAGCCTTCTGCTTAGTTTTGTATCGTGAGTTACAAACAATTTACAACTTAAGAGACGATAAATGCATACTGAATAGAAGTATTGTGTGTTTTTTTTATATAGTGGAAATTTATTAGCGTTATAATCAAAGTTTACATTTTAGCATTTTTACTTGAGTTTTTCAGTATCGGATAAATATTTACAAGGTTTAAAGGAAAAAGTGTTTAAATTAAACATGCGATGAACTTCGACTAATGTTTCATTGTCATTTCATGCACAGAATATGGAACTAAGTAAGGAGACAAATTGTCTAGACTTTAGAATCATAAAGTGATTAGTAATGCATATTTTAATCTAAATTTTGCATAGTTTATAATTATAAGTTCATATATTTAATACTGGATGGGCATCATAAATAGAAATGACAGGAAAATGAAGAAAATTAAAATATTTCCAAGAATAAAGTTAAATTTCATGGCTTTACTATCACTTTATATTTCAAACATTAAGCGAAACTTTAATCCAATCTTGGCAAGTTAACAACGCAAGAAAACTTGGATCAAAGGATCATTTACTTCTTATTGCGAGAACTTTTTAAGCATTTAGGACGTTATAAATGGATTAAAACGTTGCGTTCAGTTCGAACTTGTGAAAAATTGTATACAGGTGAAATTTATTCAGCTTAATTTAAGCATGTCAATGCATCAGCAGGTGTAAGGACGCATCACGAAACCACCTGCACCAAGTAAAACATCTACCGTGACTAGTCCAAGGGCGCCACCTTGCGCTTATATATAAAGACGGAATGCATGACGTCATTGCTATGCTTTATCCTGCTGGTTCAACGATGGTCACGAAATTGTTTGTTTGTGCTACAGAATGCATGAATAATAACGAAATGACGTCTATGATATAAGTGGATGTTTTTCTGCCAGTTATGATAAGCGTAAAGTTTCAATTTAGACCTTTGCAGTAATTTAACCAACATTTGTTAAGAGTACATTCATGAAGATGAAAGTAGCTGTCACTAAATAAATTAAAGCGTTTTTGGGATGAAAATTAATTAATTTCTTTAGTCGCCCTGATGATATATACAGTGTCTGAATTTTAATAAAATTAATGACACGAGTCGTGCTTTAAACATAAAAAACGCACCTGCATTATTTTAATTCATGTTAAAGTGCATCAAATTGACCTAAAACCTGTTTAATTATTAATAAGACAAGTTGATCTTTATTAAAATTTTATTTATTTAAATTTTCATGCATTTTATAATGATTTTAACCTTTTAATATCGTCGTCAGTTAAATTAATTATTTAAGTCAGTTAGCAAAGAATTCAGATGATTTGATGTCCCTTCGATATATTAAAAGGTTAAAGGAGAAACGAGTAAAGGAAATAATGCAATCAGTCTATTGCTCAGACAACCAATTGTGGTCGAACTGCATTGTGTTGTTAAACGTTTCGTCGTAGGCGATAGAAGAGAATAATATTTTGACGTTGGAACATTTAATTGAACCACAAACTGGCAGCAGCTGTAAGGAATCGATTTTTTGAACCGAAAACGTAGATTGGAAACGTGCTTTGCTACCCTTAAGAGTTCTTAACAGTTATCAGAAAAATTTTGCAAAAATAAAAATACACGAATAATTCCAAAAAAAAATCAAATAAACAGTATAACATTGCAATAATTTCTAGTTTTCAAGTTGTTAAGAAATATAATAAAAATGCTCTTAACACTTGTTATGATGTCATGTGCTCGGTGGTGATGTCACATTTCCAATATTGACGTGAGATGGCAATAATTTTACTTGTGCTGCACATTACTATGTTGAACAGACTGTTGTGCAAATCCTGTTACTGAAGCCCAGACGTTGAGTCATTTTTTGAGATATACTTATGCTGTAGTTTATGAATCACGCCATATTTCTCTTAAAAATCTTCCATGATGCAATAGAAAGTGCCCCTTTGTAAAATGCATTCAATCGTGATTCAAATCGCGTGAGAACATTTTCAAACCAGTTACAGCATTAAGCATACTTAAGCAATATCGGCCAGAGTTATTACGGTTTTACTACACTAACAATACCAATAATGCAATACAGTATATACATCTAAATGCACTGAATTGATTTCCATTTTTATTGCTACTGTATTTATAATTAATTGTATGCAACAGTAAAAAGATATTGTATTTTCTGAATTCTTGCTATTTATATACATATACGTGATTATCTTATTTTTTTAAATTGCATATTAAAATATTTATATATAATTCTAATTTAAACAATATTTTAGAAGTACGGTTAATTCTATTTTTATTCTATACAATATTTTATTGGTAAATGTTTCTCTGTCATAATTTCTTAATTATTAAGATGACAAAAAAAGTATATTTTTTCATTGAATGCAAAATTTTTCTTTAAAAGTTTAATAACTTTATCATGAGGATATAATTAAACAACACAAAGAATTATTTCAATTTTTTAACTAATAAAACAATTTTATTAAAATAAAAAATTTCTACAAAAAATGATCTGAGATAAATTATAAAAATTACACTTAACTGTACAGTATTGTGTTAAATCTACTAAACTATTAATATCTCATGTTAATGTAGACAGATCAATCAAATAACCAATATCATTAAATTCACGTCAAGTCAGTCGGTGTTATATTGCATGAAACTGCATTATTGTTAATATTTTTATTTTTTTTTTTTTATCAGAGAAGATAACAAATAAAATAGAAAAGAAAAAAGTGTTAACTAGTTAAAATTTCTCTAAAATTAATGAATACTAGTTAACTTATTAAGTTTTCTTTGATGATAACAATGTAAATGTGGAATGCAATATTTCAAAAACCTTCCCTTAATAATTATAATAAAAAAATAACAAGTTAATGTCTAGATATCACCTCAAGTCATAATTAAAAATATATACAAGAATTTAACCTTTCTCAATTAACAATAACTTGGGCAAACTTATATATCAACAATACCGCATTAACTAGAAACTTTTCAAAGAATAGAATGAAAGGACGACTGAGAAAGAAGCAACAATGCAGCAATTAAATAATATGGTTTAATAAACCGTAAACTAAAATGAAAAAGAACGGTAACCCCTAGAAAACAAAAACAAAAAAAAAGAGGAAGAAGAAAAATGACAATTGACAAGAAAGTATTTCTCCTGCAGGTAATTTAGGTGAAGCAGATGTTTCTCTCACATCATACGATTACAACGATCCGGACCGTGATTGAAACACGAATAAAAAAAGAGAATAAATGAAGCTCACTCTTACCTTCTCCACCCCAGCCAGAGAATAGAAGAGTCTGCCCATGGCAGTGACTCTTGGAGTGCTGCACGTCAGAGCAAAGCAAGTCTAAGTTGGCTAGAGGAGCTCTACGATCATGTAAATTGGAGTTATGACTTAGTGCGCCCATGTCACGTTAGTTCGTGGCGAAAATTTGGAGGTTATGGCCCGGTTTGTCGTCCACGTGCTTTTATTTGGAACAGTAATTGTTACCGCAAGCGAACTGTCGCACTGTCCGTCTGAATGTGATTGTCAGGGGTTTATTGTAGATTGTAACAACCGAGGATTGAAGTTTGTGCCTCGTTATCTACCAGAAGATGCGCGGAGAATGTAAGTTTGTTTAACCCTTTAAATTACATAATGATACAACAGCAATCACCGGAAAGTTTGAAACTCGTCGCAAATTCTTCATTTAACTTCGATAACGGTCGGAACTTTTTGCAAAAATAGGCCTATGCAGGTTATAATAACAAATATTGCGATTGAAATTAGTGCCATTGTGTGCCAAATTCATTATTAAATTTAAAATATTTATTTATAGTAGTTATTGAAAATTCGTTCATAAATAATAAACTGCTAATAATTCTATTAATAATTAATTTTTTTTCCTGACGCAATATTTTATTATACAGTAATTACATTTTTATGTTTAAATCACATTAAAATGTGGCATTAATAAAATCACTTTATAATAGTTTTTAAGTGTTTAAACATGCGAATTAATACTTAATTATTTAAAAATTTTAATGTGCGATTGATAACCAAGTAAAATTACAGCACCCAGCATTCGTTTCTTAATATTTACTCAGTTCAGTAAACATCATGTGATGTGCAAAAGGTATAATGATATTTTAAAAATACTCATAATAACTTATTTTATGTCCACAATGCATCACCAACTAAATTGTTTTTCACATATTAAATTCAATTTTTAAGTAATTACAATTTAATTAGTTACATTTTCACTAATTAAAATATAGTACAGTACTTAAAAGACTAATTTTTGTTTTTCGTAAAGTTAAAAATGTAAAAAATGTATAATTACGCATTAAAAATACGCGATGAAGTGGTGCGTAGTTATTTATAACTTATTTAAAAAATGTAATGAGTGTTTAGAGGTTAAAATTGATTTTGAACCTACACAATGTTATCTAAATATATGATTTTATGCATTATTCAATTGCTATTAATTGTTAATAAACAAAAGCGGAGGGTGATACAAGGGATCCATTTTTCCACATGTGGCTCCCTAACAGATGGATAGTATCTGGCAGACTAATAGGATTAGGACACAATAAATTACAGATTACGTCAGTAACAACTAACTATGACATACACAAGACGCTTTACAATCGCTAAATTAAAGTAAAATATGCTTTAAAACAATATTTTATTTTACAAAGCCATTTAGGTAATGATTAAGACGAAATTCGAGATGGAGACATAATTACGATGTCAGAAGAAAACAAACTTCAGCGAAATTAACGTTGCCTCGAAAAAGTAAAATCTTTATTAAAAAAAAAAAAAAAAAATAGTTTTCATCCTTTAGAGTTAATTGAATTTTTAGAAAGATGAATTTTTCCTTTTCATATCATGGATTCTATTTCCTCGAATTTTCTGATAAGGAATAAATTTTCAAACTTGTTCTTTGTAACTGAAAGAGCTTTTAGGAATAAACCATTGACTGGAAATCGAGAAAGATAGAAAAGGATTTGACAAAAGTAGCACCTCTAAACTCTCGAAAGTATATATTATTTATTGCAGAAAAGAATTTCGAATTGATCCAGATGCTTTTATACTATATATACACTCTCATTGTATAAGAAGTGCTATTTAGAGTCCTCTCGCTAAGAGTTGGTATCAGCAATTTACAAAGACCATCTCAATAGGATTTTTTCTTTGCCTTATAGAAAATTTTAAAATAATAAATAGAAGCGCAATATCGTATTTAAAATGAGTTAAAAAACTTATAATTCAATTCAAAAATTAAACTGTCAACGTACTATTATCATATTTATATATTTAAATTCTTATTTTTTAATGAATCGTAATGCTTACTGAATTTTTAAGCAATCTCAGTTTACTTCTCTATTAGGATTAAACCAATAAAATTAAAGCAGTTTATCTCTTAAGGTTTTATCTATTTATCAAAATTCAGAACCCAGTAGAACCCTCGTAACTTTTCTTTTGTCTTTAATTTAACCTGAAAGCTAGCTATCCCGAATGCCCCACCCAAATTCTAACATCTGGGCCCCTTATAATTGCTGGGACTTTCAAACCGATCTTCTTCGCTCTCCTAAATTTCAGACATCATATTAACAGCTCTCTACTGGGAAATAAAGTCCCGGAATCGACTCTGTGAGAACTTTACTCTCCTCATAACCACTACCTCCCTGTAAAATCATCTTGACTGCAAAGCATTGCCCTTTCTGGGTTTAAGCCAAGTCGTCATTCAACTAAACAATATATGAAAAAAAAATTTACGCCCCATTTCAGCAATTTTTCTATGTTTGCAGTAAATCGTGCGGATCTATATAATAACAACTTGAGTGATGACGAAAGACGTAAATTGAAACATCACGATTTGACCCAACAATTTTTTGGATGATTTAATTTCCTATAAATAATTTTCTGTCCTATATTTCAGTATAAATTATTATCCTGGAAGGATAATTTAAAACTTTCCTTATATCTAAGATATTTTATCAGTAGACATTTCCATAAATAAAGAGAAATAGAAAGCGCTACTATAACGATCAGGTCTGTACTGATTCTCATCTTCATTTTCTATAATTTATATGCTAGGTGCTAAGATTTTTTGCAATGAAGATAATATTGCTGCAAATAATTTTTATTATTATTATTAAATTTACTTGGTAAACTTTTCTCAACTTTTTTTAATTTTTATACGATCGTTTTTTCTTGAGGTTCTTATTGAGCGCATTTTTTCTTAACAGAAAAACTGAGGTGTTCAAAGGTAACTAAAAATTTTATTACAGGTTATATTTGGTTACACCTAAGTGAAAATCTGGCTTACTTTATTATACTTTTGATATTGAATCGCTAAATAAATCTTTACCTTTTAATATTTTTGACTATTCTTAATTTTGGAGTGTTTTTTTATCGATTTGGTGATGAGCAAACACTTCACACAATATCGATTGTTAGTGTCTGGTAAAGCAATTAAGCTCTGATTGGTCGAAAGATATTTGTTCTTGTGATGTCACAGTATCTAATTGAATTTTTTGATTAATCGATTATCGACTGGATAGAATTTATTAAAGACGATTAATTAATTATATTCGAAATATTTCCAAATGGAACCTCTTCAAAGATGTCCGAAAATAGCCTTTTATATATACGTATACTATAATTAGTAAGAAAAGGATTAAGAAAGTGTTTATAGTTACGATTATGATCTGAGAATTTTTGAGATAAATATAAACACTGGATAGACTGGCGCTACATTTAAACAGAGTTACGTTGTTGTATATAATAACTGTACACGCTTTATCTCGAGTATATTGTTAATTATAGAAGATGCATAACAAATTAGTTCTTTGAACAATATCTGGGATAATAATGCAATTATTGATAAAACACTTTAATGGCATCAAAAATCAGGTTATTCGTGTAGAGGAGTTCAACGCACTTAGCATTTTGTTTTTGAAAAATGCGCAATTTTTCGCTGAATGGATGAAAAAGTTTGGAACCTAGATATATTTTTTTTTTTAATAAAAATTGATGCACGACTACTTTACTGACAAGTGAGTTTAAAACTTTAGAGAATTTAGCACTTTCATTCTAATTTTTTTTTTTTTTTTTATTGAATATCTAGAACAATTTTTAATGTCTAAGTTTGAATTAAACTTTTTTATTTCTCTTTGAGCGAACAAATTATTTTAAATGGTTGAAGCTAACAGTTTCCTTTAATTTTAATTATTTTTCTTTAATATAAAGTTTGAGTTTGTTTTAGTTGAAATCATTAATTTGTTAAGAAGTTAGTTTAAAAGAGGCTCCAAAAACTGGCCAGATAGAGGTATAACCGGATCCCAAGTATCGAGCCCATAATTCCCTGCGATATTCCTGTACCGCACAGATTTCTACTCCACTTCTACTTATTTATCAGAAGATACGATCGTAACGAAGTAGACTTCTCACGCCCAAACCATAATCAAAATCAATTAAGCGAGCAATAATTATAAGATGCAAGATCAACATTGGAAGCAGGAAAGGCAAACATTATTACTTCTAATGTAATCACCTCATTACATCACTTAACGATTACATCGCAATTTGATTAATGTTGAAATAATCAAGAACTTATGAGAATATCTTTAAAATTGTCTTTAGAAATTAGGTCTCCACCTTATCACAATCCAGATAAAAGGCTATACACCTGGGTGTCCGGCCGTGAGAGGTTAAAGTTCATCATTCATCTTCGTTGTCTTTCTTTCCCCTTGTTGGAATTCGTTTGATTTTTTAGTTTCTGTTTTTCTTACGATATCTGATAAAATAGACCCAATGTTACTTATTTTAACGTAACTTAAGTTTCATAAATCCGAAGAGAAATTTACAGTTAATATAGCATCATCTAAATAAATATAGGTTAAGTGAAAACATTAATTTTTTTATGATTTATTGCAACTATAGCAGCAACAAAAATAAAGTTTTAGCATAAATGTATAGTTAAATACTAAGAAGTTTTGATGTTACTGTGCTTTTAAATTGTGGAAATAATCGAAATCTCTTTTTGAATGTCAGATTTATACGCAAAGACCTACTTATCGCAGTTAATTCTAAAAATAGTTTTCAGCAGGTAATCAGGAATCCAACTAGTCAGGTATGCAAAAGCAGTTCGTCTTTAAAAAAATAAAAAAAGCTATTTCAATGATACCAACAATTGTTCCTGATATATATAATTAGAAATGCTAAATGAATAACTAATATCCTAAAGCTGTCTTTAGAATGATTACAGGTTCGAAAACGTCTTTAAATTAATCATATCAAGTGTGACGAGACTTCTATGATGTCCAAATACTGAGGGGTATTTTGAATACGTCCAAATAGGCAAAGAGCCTATTTATTCGTTCCGAGTTATTAAGATATCGAACGGAGCCAAAATGAGACCAATTGTATTCTCTAGCGTAATAAAATCAGTGCATACGACAACATTAATCTACTGGTCAACCACAGAAGATAAGGTTAGCTTACATCCCAAGGTTTAATATTAGTCCTTGAAGCTGTTCGTAAGATGCTTAATATAACCGGGACTTTCCTTTAAGCGATTTTTATCACAAGGTCGTTGAAGTAAAGGCCCCGTTGCTACGTACATAGCGTTCAAAAGATCCGAACTGTCAACTTTAACTATGCTTTTCATTGTTAAGGTAGATGAGAAAACACGAAATGTCTACAAAACTAATATTACTTTTGCACAGAATGATTTACGTTGCTATGGGTACAGGACATTACAGACTTGGCGACGGTCGGACGTAATTGAGCGGATTGTCATTTATCGTCTACTGTCCCATTATTGGGTACCACCCCCGTACACAGTTTCGCATTACTTCGGATTAAAATGGGAGTATCTGTTTTTTTTTCCTAGAATCTCGATTAGAATGTGAAGAAGCGGCTTATCATTCTGGACTTTACATAATTTTATATCTATAAGATTTGTTTAATAAAGTATGACTCAGTGGGTGTGCCAACTATTGAACCGGTTAAAGCCCGATGTCGTTTACCTAATCCTTTGAAATATTGATCAAAACTGATGTTTAATTTTTGAAACTGTTTAATTTTATTCATGAAAATATTGTGCATATATAATATAAATTTTTAGAAACGTCTTGGCGGTTATGCTCATCTTTGATTGTTGTTTTCGGTATATTCTCTTACTTTTTGTTTCTATCTGAGATCTTGGGGGAATAATTTACGGTTCTAAGAACAAAAGATCATTTTTCTTATCGTGCTCTATACTAAATTTTAAGAGTTTTTATGTATCGTTTATTTTAATACGTATTCGCAACGTAACTTTTGAAGATAATCATCTAAGAATTATCGCATAGTTAAGAGTCTTACCAGAGGCGTATTAGGAGGAAATAACTAGATGCAATGCAAGGGGCCATGAATCCTTAACCCTTTTGAATAAAATCTTTCGGGTTAAGGGCCCTAAATATGAACATCGAATCTATTCTTAAAAATAATAATAATTAATCTTTTCATTAGTATTCGAAATTTGCATTTTCAATAATTTTTTACTATAAAATCTTCCCATCAGTTTTCTCTAATTTAAATAGCATAATTTTCTTTATAAAGATATTCGAGTCAGCAGTATACAATGTCAAATCAGATCTCTTTATTTGAAATTTTAGTGTGCTTTCAATATTTCAAAATAGCCAGATACTTCATCAATTTAAACATGAAAAATAAGGAGGAATAATACCTTTTGATGCGTAAAATGAGAACGAACGATGGGCTTATATTATGCATTGTACATTACTCATGGTGCCAGTGGCGACAATGATCGCTTCAGTGGATATTGTAACTTGATCTATCAGGAATAACTCGTGCCACAACTCAATAAAGACACTAGCTAGGAAAATCAAGTTGTACTTTAGATACCAAGACGCATTTTCTCATATTTAAATAATTACGGTTAAGATATTACTTTTGGTAACTTCCATACCTAAAGAAAAATGGTCTTTTGTTCTTGGAATTGATTTTTTTTTTTGTCGAAATAGCTAGAGGCAGATTTTTATCTATTGAGGAAGAACTTTATTGTTCAAGTTTTTGTAATGTTGTAATACAATTTGATGAAGCAAATATTTACTTTCTAAATAAGTTTCTTTAATATTAATGTATTGTATTTATGAATGAATTGAGATAATCATTTTGTCCATCTTAATAACATATTGTGTATGTTTTTTTTAACAAGAAACAGTTTGTTTCGTAATTTAAAAAAATAATATATTTTGATATAAAATTTAAAGGAGAGTATAAAAGGTATATTTTATTAAATAGCTTTTTTATTTTCAGAAATTTGGAAGGAAATAACATAACAGTCATAAAAGAAAATGACTTTCAGGGATTGAAACAGTTACAAATATTGTAAGTAGCACATTTCTCTCTCTCTCCCTTTTTTCTTTTCTTTTTTTTAACTTCTGTGCCATTTCTGGTGGGATAACCTTCCAACTATTTATTCCAATACACAAAAGTGGGTTGAGTTCATCTTCCACCAAAAAAAACAGGGCTGTTCCGCTAAGCATCCGTAGCACGTATCTCCATTACAATAGCAGTAAATTGGAAGCAGTGACAGGTGTGTGCCATGACAGAGTTGGGCGCCGTAGGGTACCAAACACTGTATACCTGTTCCCAGCAGGTGATCTGGTCTCGGAATAAGTGTTGAAGTCTTTATCAAAACCAAGAGTCAAACAGCATAAAGGCATGAATGATTTTGGCATCTGATTTGTCAGCGGGTTATTTCAATCTTTGTGCAATCTTCTTTCAAGATGAAAATTTTGAAATCGCTCATACTTCTGCATCGTATATCGGTCCGTCAGCAAATTGGAGATTTAGAATGAACAATCGAAATTTCCATCGAAATTGGAAGTGAGAAAGTAAACATTATTTTTTCCTCCCTTCCAATTAAACGCAAAATGCAAATAGCCACATGCGCAACAAGCTATTATATATATAAAATAAAAAAAAACTGCTAAGATAACCTTAGTTACTCATTCAGTATATAGCGTGCAACTTCGGTAGCAAAAAATCAAAATTTCATTAAAGCCCCTCCACTCCTCCATTCGTCGGATAAGAGGCTTTTCTCATAAAGCAACATTTTCCGAAACGCATTCGGAATTTAGGATTAAACGAACCTTATTGATAAAAGCAAAGGGTCGTAACTTTTCATAGAATGGTAGTAATCATTCAAAAGTCTAATAAGAAAAGCTCACAGAGGTGTAATTAGATTAGGAATCGGCTTATTGAGAAGACAATGTCCGTTTTGTAGAAGTGTATCGTGGCGATGTATTGAATTATGCAAGATATTGAACCGCTACAGGGAAAACATTAAAGCTAATTCTCTACAGATAAATTATGGATTATAGCTTTATTTATACATCACTTCTATTGCAATATTTATCCTTTGCTTGCATAAAAAAGGATACAGTTTGACTCTCCATACAAATTTGATAAAAGAAGTGCTGCACGAAGCTCTGAAATATATATAAGGCTGAATTGATGGGAAAATTTATGTTCGTTTCTCGACTTGCGATGAAAAATGAAAAAGGGTGAAGAAAGTTAAAATAAAAAATAATAATATAGTAATTTTATTTTAACATTCTTAAATATATATTAATTTTTTATTTAAATATCATATTAATTAATTATTAATAATAATAATAATAATATTTAAAATTAATTTTTGAATTATTTTAAAATATTATATTTAATCATATTAACGATATTCTACATTTTTTCATTTTTTAGCATTTTTTCCTTTTAATTTGAATTTTTTAGCATTTTTATATTTATGTAGATCTATATATAAATTTTGTGCATGCCTATCTACTTTCTTATATTTTGCTAAGCTTTTAATTTCAAAAGAATGTTCAGTATATATTTTCTTTCTTATTTTTTGTAAGAATCTATTCATAATTATTCTTTTATATTAATTCTTTTTACACTTCAAATACACTATTTATTTTTTTTATAAATGGCGTAAAATTTATTATTCATTTATAAAAGTGTCATAAAAATGAAATTTATTAAATGTAAAAAAAATTCGATGCTTTAATTTATTACTATCTTGCCTCTCGTTAACTTTCTTAATTAAATTTCTTAAGAAAAATAATACAATGTTGTTAAATATTTATTATAATACTTCATTCTTCTATATCCTATCTGTTTCTAGTTAACAAATTCTACTAAAGAAACTAATTATTAGTGATTATTATTTATAGTTATTGAGGAGTTTTATTAAATTTATATCTTCTTGAAAATTTTGAATATTATTTTTTTATATTATTTATTATATTTATGTTACTAATTTTTAAGTTTGGCAAATGAATTGAGCAACAGCTTTTCGTCAATATGGCGTGATCGTTAATAGCAATATTAATATCGTGTGATTGAACCGAATCACTGATGCCCTAAATCCATTCACTTATACGTCGTGATTATATTAATTGGCCGACCGTTAATGCTTCTAATCTGAAAGTTTTTATCAAAATTGTCACGTGATAGACAAATTAACTGTCATAAAAAATCGTAAGACCCACGATAATCGATAGTTGCGCTCAAATTGGTGATGATTTTCTTGTTATCGACGGTTTCCACTCGGTTTAAAAATCGCAGCGATAAAAATCACATATCTTCGCCAATCGGAGAAAAATGTCGTGGCGAATAATCCGCTTCGACAAAACCCTCGATCTAAAAACTTTTATTTAAAAAAAAAAGAAGAGAAAGAAAAGTAAATTTTTCACCAAAGTCACTCAAACGTAGCCGTCACGTAGTTAAAATAAAGACGAAGCAATAGCTTTCTTATGAAAGAGAATCGCGCGAACTAACGTGGCGATAACTAATAACTTATTCAGTAACATAATTACACTCTCCGAAATAGAATTTTAAAAATCCTTTTAACGCTGTAGCTCTCTTCCATTACCAAATTTACATTCCATTCGTTTCATTCTAAAATTTTTATTAACTTTAAAACAACTTAAAAACACTAAGAAAAAAAAAAAGACTTTATTTATGAACCAAAAAATTATTATTATTATTATTCGTGTCTCGTTTTTAGGCAATTAATGGATAATCAAATCCACACAATAGAAAGGGTTGCATTTCAAGATCTGATATCTATGGAAAGACTGTAAGTATCTGAAAATGAAGTTTATGATTGATTATTTACTACCCTATCTATCCCGTCAATGTATCTCTTAATGTCAATGATTACAGACCATTGCCGACCAATGATTTATTGACTCATTTTGTAGCTTCGACTAGTAAATAACTTTTCATTAACATTTCTTTAATGACGGGTTTGATGGATTTTTTTCGTTTATATGTAGGTTAAATCTATAACACAAGTGTACCATTAAGATTTCATGATTTTTCGGATAATCAAACGGTAGCTGTAGATTTTTATCTCCACGACTACCGTTTAAGTTATATAGTCCTCATTATAACGCTTCCTTGACGAATATAATCCTCCGACAGAATTATAAAATTTTCTGATTATTAATACACATTCTGAAACTTATAAGACTCTTTCCGTTTGATAATTAGTTTAATTGACACCTAAAGATTAAGTAATGGTTGGATTTTTGGGTAATCCTTTATTATTATTATCATTCCTTTTAATTATCTGCAGTGGAGATGGTCTTTTAGAACAGAACAAATCCTTTAGTTAACTGTTGATGAAGGAATATTATCCTCTACGCTTTAATTAGTGAAGGGAAATGATCCTTAATCTTATAAATTGCTTTTAGGAAGTTTTAATTGCCTTTAGGAAACGATTCCTGATGGAATATATTCATTATTTAGGATCAACATTTTTTTAGGAAATTAATACTGTGATGTAATACGATGATCTCTCTCGCTCTCTCTCCATAGAATAGCTTTAATTATAATTTAGAGAGGATCAGTTTTTTTATTCATTAAAAAATGGTTTTTTTATGAAGATGAGATTGACAATCGCTTCAAAATATTAATGCTGATGATCGTCGTCTTTAAGGATGTTGGAAACAATCTTCGATTATCAATGAACTAGAGAATTTTTAATTGATAAATACATGTTGTGATTAATGAATGAGTGCTGATTATTGATCAAACATTTCTTTTGATTAACTACGTGGTGACTAATTTAATTCCCTCTTCCATCATTTCTTGATTGTGATTATCGATAGACAGAACCAAAAGATTATCCGTTGCTACTCGCCGTAATTCGTTTTTTTGCTTAGAATATCACCTTCAGGAGGTTTTTTTTTTCTTTCTCCCTTAATAATTTCATCATTAACTTCGTTTCCTTTTTAAAATGACCCACGAATGGATAACATTTTAAAAGGAAGAAACAGCTTCGACCAATAAATAACTGTTGATAATCGGAAAAGATTAGCCTTTCTTCCTTCCTCAATTTTGTTTCTTCAGAAATATTCGAAGGCGAAGGTGACAAGATTCATCGTTCATTTCAATAATCCTACTTCATTATATTTTGTTGCTTCACGAATGCAACCCTTTCTGAAGAAGGTCAACATTGTGATGAATGGTAAAGGTTAGACGAAAGGTTAATCTCGACACTCGCTTGTTTAGAAAGATCCTAGATGTGTTTCATTAGAGGCCAAGAGATGTTTATCTGAAACAAATTTCATTTTGAAATGGAATGGTTCAAATGAAACTTCTGTCATGATGTAATGTTTAATTAGATGGATTTGCAGTGATTAATATTCGTTATAGATGACAAGTGTGAATTATCTTTGAATTATCAGTTCTGGGAAAACTTTTGGTCCTTCTTTAATTATCTGTCTTATGAATACGAATCAATTAGAGTTTCTTTAAAAATCTGCACGAAATTTTAAACATGCGTATTATATCTTAATGAGTTTTGGCAAAATTAGCTCTAGAATTTTTTTCTTTCCATCAGATCAGACTATAAATGAGTGAATTAAGATTTATTTTGCTATCTAGTATCTTTCCAAAATTCGTCGTTAAAAATTGCTAATAAATTTTAGATGAAGACGTCGCCGATAATTTATTCTTGAATTGGTATCACGTGACTTCATTATACACCTGTTTCAGATTGCTGTCTGGTTTTGCACAGTCAACAGGTAAAGCATCAATTAAAATAACCTTGGAATACCAAGTTAAGACAAGGTCGACTTGTGGTAATTTGTCTTCCGGGTTTTATTATAAGCATAATTACAGGAAAGTATTGCCCGAAACAATTAATTGATTTGTTCCAAAAGTTAAATTTCGTAATAATATATTTAAATATAGTTCGGAGATAATTTTCAGGATTATTTCTTTCAAAAATTAGAAGATGAAATATGAAAAATTCTCTGCTTAAGTTGAACGATTTCGAGTTGTTTCTTAAAAAGTTTCATTAATATCATAACCATTAATAAAAATTTAGCATCAGAAACTATTCTTCTCTGAGGCGGAATGGCTAGTAATTAATGATTTTACATTTAATGAGTGTTAGAAGTTTTACTGATTTTGCAAGTCTTTAAATGTATCTTGATCGGTGTTGCATAACTAGTTTACTGTGCCCTTAACTGTTAAGTCAATGCACGAAGCGGAGACAGCTCAGATGACAGTCTGGCTTCGTCCTCCATCAGTCTCTTGTCAGGAGCCAAGTTACAGAAGTAACCGCCACTCCATCATTAAGGTTAGCACCTAGTTCCAAGGTGGCGACGTGGCAGGCAACAAGACAACGAAGCAACTCATTTTTCATGTTATCTCTGGAAGTTCTCAATCTTTAGTTGTTGTCTCTTTGCCCCAGTCGGTGGCACATTTGACGATTTACTGTGTTAGCAAATGAACATACTTTATTTGGTCCTTGTCTAGAAAGGCTCTCTCTTGGACAGTTCCATCTGTTAGTGAGTTATGGACACAATTATAGAAGAAAGTGTTTGACATGTCCTAACTGCAGAGTGAAGTATAAGTTTTTTTAAGTTTCCTTTTTTTATTTATTTGAAATACCGAATGTAGTGAAAACTAGAAAGAAAAAACACTTGGCGATCATATTTCAGACAAATTATCGGGTAAATAAACTGTTTTCAGATAAAATTATCTTGTTTACATTAAGATAAGGTTTGAAAAGTTTGTGAAAGAATTTTTTTCATCGGTTATTGGTTTCTTTAATAGAATTTGTCTGCGGATAATGAATTTATAAAAGAAACGGTGAAGAGAATAACTGAAAAATAAAAATAAAAAACAAGATAAATATGATTATAAAACTTTTAAAAAATGTTAAAATAACTTATAAGACTAATATACATAAATAAAATACTAAAATAAACAATAAATAGTTTAGTGGAGTTGTAAAAATTGATATTGAAAACAAGAATTTAATAAACAAAACATGAAAATTTGAAGCTTAAGGAGAATATAGAAAGAAGATTTTCACTGGATAATCGAATTGTTGCGAAAACACAGTGGAGAGAGAATATGTAAGAAAATAAATTAGAATAAGAATATTTCGAGTTTATAATTAATCAACGACATAAATTTAAACAGATATACATTCATTTTTTATTAAGATTTTTTACAAGAGCGAAAAAGCGCAAAAATACTTTTAATTTCTAATTTTTTTTTTCCTCTTTCTCTCCTCCCAAATCATAATCGATGTTTGAAAGAAAGAAGTACAAACTAGAACCGCTGCCTATTGTTGGAAGCTATGTAACTGTCAACAACATAACCACAACATTAGACAAATGTGCTCTTCTGGAGAATCGATCCAAGAACGCAATCCACGTGTTTAATAATAGACTATTTGTCTTCTAATCCCCCATCCTTCAACTAGATCAATGGTTTGAAGCATTGGGTCAATGTACTTAGCTATCTGATTCTGTATTTTCAATAATCTCAAACATCAGGTTCCATAATACATTTCTGTTAAAATTAAAGAAGAAAAACAAAGTAATATTCTCATCTTATTTATTTTTCTTTGTGATAGGAGGATAAATAATAATCATCTTCGTACTTTGCCTGATATGTTGTTCTCAAGTATGCCGAATCTTCTTCGCCTGTGAGTAATCTACATTCTTCTTCTTATTATTTTTTATAATCCTAAGATAATGTATGAAATATAAACCCGTCAAATTTATGAATAAATTGATAAGAAATTGTTTTTTATTAACTAATAAAACTAATGCAAAATTTTATACATGTAGTATGCTTATAAATTAGTACTCAACGAGAGAAGTTAAAAAAATGCCGTTTAGCTTAATTAATACATTTTAAATGTTTTAATTAAGTTAAATTAAAATTTGATAATTTAAAAGGAATTTATCGTTTTTAAATGGATTTTACTATTTTTATACGAATCTTAATTTGTGTAAATTAATTTATTTTAACCAATCAATTAAATTTAATTTGTTTTTATATTTAGATTTTATGGAATGGATGAATTAAAAAATCATTAAGATAAATTGAAATTTAAAAAATGCTCGTTAAATGCATTTGGATAATTTATAGAAATTTTTGTAAAATTTTACATGTTTAATCAATTATAAATTGAATTTAAAAAAAATTAAACTATTTACAGTAATTATTTAATTTAAAAAAACGGACATTCCAGCGCGATATATCACGCAGTTTTTGTTTGTTTATTTTGCTTTTATCTCTCTTTCTTTTTTTCTTCTTCTTCCTTAACCGTCCTCAACGCCTCTTTCATCGAAAGGAAACAATTTGTAAGAATTACGATGTTGACCTTTATAAGATCCCTCAAAAATTACTCTTTAAAATATTCTCACAAAATAAAAGAGATCTTAAGTTTCTGAAATACTCAATAACGGTGTTGGTGGTCTTTTTTTTAAGTTCTGTTGATTGTTGTCTTCACTGCGAGATCCTGAAGTGAATAATAACTGTTTACATAATGACACGTTTCGAGTTGAATAATGATCAAGTAGTATATCCAGTAACGATAATGTTGCAGGTGTTCGATTTAATTTTCGGTTTATGCAAACATCGTATAATGACTATGGTCGTTTTATGGTCGATATCTAAACGATCAGCAAAGCCAAATTTTTAATCTACCCACACACACACACACACATCATAGAACTCTCATAATGTGGAAATTATGTTGTTGTCTGTTCTGTTTAGCTCAACGGTTTATAGTAAGTAAGGTGTGTATCTCTTAAATTTAAAGCGCCATTTGTCTGATATATGTGCAATTTGTCAAACGTAGAGTTAAGTTCAATCCTAAGTAAATCTTGTCAAATATTTTTAGGTGTGCCGTACTTTATGAATAATTGTTATCTTTGATATACAATATGTTACTTCCGTTTGAACATGTTAAATGCAAAACGTTCATTGTCCTATATATCTTCTAGGCGCCACTACAGCGTAGTATTTTATCTGAAACTGTTCGCATGGACTATATTTTTACATCCAAAAACACAATATAGTTATCAGAATTTTTCTACAATGAATTTTTAAATGCCGACGTTTCAGTTTGATGATCTTACACAAGCCATTTTCTATACAGATTTAAAATCGCCTTCGTACAAATTGCATTAATATTATACAGAATTTTTCTCTTTTTATCGAATGGGTGAGTTATATATGTTTCAGTCGATCATTTTTCGCATTCCTTTCCTTGGAGACTTCTACATCTTTCATGCGATACTAGATTATTAATCTCAAGATATAGAATCATACAAAAGATGTTAGAAGAATTGTTTTTTTGAATGATTGAAAAAAAATGTTTTTTTTATAGTTTTGCATGATTAATATGCAATTTATAGATTTTTTTCTACAGGAAAAAATATTAGAGACATTACAAAAAAATAAAGTAAGCGAGAGAATGAAGATACGAATAAAGTAACAAGTAAAAAAGCATTCGTTTTGTTGACATAACCTAAGGTTTTCTTCTTATTATTATTTTTTTTTATTTTTTTGGTAAAGATCCGGTTTAAGGGATAACCAATAGAATTAAATAATATAGAATTATTAGGAAAATTCAGGAGGCCCCTTAACACGACCCCTTCCCAATGGCCTCACCGTTATCTTGGCAGGTGTGTCGCATTTTCACGTTTGGTGTTATCCTTGTATCTGACCTCATCCAGTAAAGTTTATCATTGACATTTAACCTTATCTTTGAACACTTTTTAATGTAATTATCCTTTCAATTAATTTACTGAAAAATTCCTGAAATAGAATTTATATTAATTATCGCATGCTTTATTCATAAAAGTTTGGGATAGGTTATTAATTATACTTTTTTACTACGCTATTTTTCCTCACATTTCTTCTTTTTTCAATACAGTATTTCTTAATTTTATGTGACTTATTCTTTACGTTATTTCTACGTGATTTTTTTACTTATACTACATTTTTGACTCAGCCATGCTGTAAATCTTTCCCGTTTTGAAATTTTTATAGTTGACTTTGAAATAAGATGGCAAAATAGCTAATTCATGTGTATACCCTTACAAAAGCACTTTCTTACGTGGCCGAGTCCACTACAGCCCCTTTAGGAATAAGTTATGCTTTCTCAAATTGCATGCATAAGAGATTGGTCCTATTTTTATAACTTGGCACATGGACTCCAGCGAGTCTAGAAAGCCCACTTCCCCTATTAGAGTTGATTAATGTCCAGTAAGTGCGATAACGTGCTTTGTCTATAGGGAAACACAAGAGCAATTTTACAGTTTTATTTTCAAAACTAACAAGTATAAAAGCTTCTTTTTACGATCTTTTCAGTTATGAAAGCAGATTAGGCTCACATGTGAGTGTCTTGATAATGGTACCGTTAAAGCCAAAAATAACATTGAAAACAGACCTGAGCTGTTTTTACTGCAAATTGGTGTCATTAGTTTTAATAAATAAAAGCATCGGTGAGTGAAATCCTGACAACAGTCGTAAATAAATAATCTTAATTAGTTTGCACAAAAATTCTCACCAAATGAGATTTTATCATTTACTCTTAATAACTTAAATTGATTTCCTAAAAATATCTTAAATGTATGCGATAGCCTTTATTATTTTAATTTGTAATATTTTAACTTTTTATTTACTTTCCTTCCCGAGTTCGCTTATTTTGTTTGCAGGATTTCCGCTGTTTTTGCTATTTCTGTTTTTAAAATAGACCTGCTGTACAATATTTTCGTTTGTTTATATCATTTAACATTTTCTGCATATTCTCAGATGGGCTTGTTTCAGTCATTTTAGTTTTATAGTTTGTTCTGGTTTTATTTTATTTTTTAAACTAATTTTTTATCTACCTTCCCTCCCTCTTTTCTATTGTTTCATATTAGAAAACATGAGAATTTGAATTGCTTTTTATTCTCAATTTTGTTTTGCTTTATTCTTATCTCTTGTAATTTTTTTTTTTTTTTTGTGTTATTGCATCACATTCTTCAGTTTTAGGTGTTTCTCTCGCTGTTTCTATAATTTTCTTTTAAAACTTTTAAAATATTTCTTGGCTATTTTAGTGATTTATTGTCCATTGTTTTATAGCTAAACTTACGCTTCTTCAAATTCTGTTGTTTTCTAGTTCTGTCTGCCTGTTACCATCTGCTCATTTTGCAACAATGTTCACGGATCTGGCCTTCTACGCTTATGAAAGTGAATAATAGTGTGTCGTTGAGTGGGCTGACATATTTCTCTCATGGTCCACCGATTTCTGACACCTGCCTAATTACACCTAGGGTTCAAAATCGATTGGATGATTCGCTTCATTGAATTCCCTCCCATATTGGGTATGATCTTTTCTTGTTATTGCTTCTTCCGCTTCTCTTCTCCTTAATTGTTTCGTAATCGACTCAATACAGCTTTTCATAATATTTAAGTTTCACAAATAAACTCAGGAATATTATAAAAATTTCAGTAAACTTCCCCCCATATCTATTTGATCTGAATGTTTGGATGACCTGTAATAAACCCCAACTTCCAGGAAACCTTTTATGTGCACATAATAAGTACGGCGTTACTCAGCGAATAAATTCGCTAACATCAGCACATAGGGAAAAATTCCCATAAAAATTCCATAGCGAAATGTGAAATTTTTACGATACGTTTCATATCAAATTTTTTCTAGCGTGAAAGCAATTTATTTACTATTTATATACCAATGGATTCCACAACGTGAATTCAGAGTTGTGGACAATCTCTAACTATCTTCGTTCTCGTTCATGTCAAGATTGCTAAAAGTACAAAAGTTTTGTTATCTGAATTCACGATAAAAACCACATAACTTACTTCTGTTAGTTGACAAGTGCTCTTAAATACTTCAAGCCAATGTCTTTCTGCATCTTTAGTTTGAAACTTGGACTGAAGAGTTTGCTCGCTCTAGGCCATTACTACCGTATATGTCCGATAAAGCCGACATTTAGACCTAGATGGTTATTTTGGCCACATTAAATAAACAGATGGCTAGCTAGCTCGACATACGATAACACTTTGTCTCCTAAAAACGAAACAGTGATTAAATGTCTTATATCCGAAAAGTAATAAAAACTGGAAAATTAAAAATTCTCATTATTATTGAGATAAGAATAAATTGATAATTTTCTCTTTTTAGATATATATAATTAGATAACTTTTCCTTTTTGTATTAGATGCATTACTTTTCGTATTTTCTAGTAATTTCTATAATTTCTGCACTATTCAGTTCGTTTTATCTTTACTACCATTCTTTATAGTTCCCTATCTATGGAATTTCCTCATTCTTTGTCAGTTTCCATTTTTTTTCTTTAACCTTAGTACTATTTCGCATTCTTCGATACTTTTTATTTTGATATATTTCTTTATTTCAGTTTCCTCTATTTTTTATCCTTAAATCTTCAGTTTCTATCTGTTTTCATTCCTTAAATCTTCCGTATGTTAAAAGAAAATGGAGAAAAAATAGCTATTCTTCAATGATTTATTTCACGAAACATCTTTTGAAATTTGTAAACGTCATTCTTTTCGTTATTTTTTATATTTTCCATTTTCAGTCGTTTTTCATTTTTTTAAAATATTTCTTTTTATTTTCCCACACGTTTGTCTTCTTAGTTTTTTTATTTTCTATTTGCTATTTTGACATTCCTATCGTTTTCCTTGACCAATTTTCCTTTTTTTTTGTTTATAATATATTATTTCTATTCTGTCTATTATTCTGTTTTAAATTCCTATTATTTTTTTATTATCTAAAATATATTTTTATTAAGCAAATGCGGAATTAACTACTTTACACACAATGACTGTGCTCTGTTAAGGAAAATAAAATTTTATAATTATTTTCCTTATACGTTTGCATATATAGTATATAATAGATATAATGGCATTTATATTTACATGTATGTACATCAATATTTGTATAGAATACATATAATACGGTTGAAAGCAGTAAAAAATTCGAGAAATCGATTTTGTAAGCAGAGCTTCCAGATTGATTTGACAAGAATAGATTGGATACAAACTTTATCAACAGACATTTCTAGTTTACTTTGAAGAAAAACTACAAAAAAGCGACAGACAAGCGGCAGGTTGCGACTGTTAGAAGAACCCAGACTAAAAGGAAGAGGGAGAGAGTTTCACAAATAGCTGTCTCATTTTAGTACGATTGAAATTCTTAGTTGTGCTAACAGCTGGAGTTCAGGTTTCGTCCAATTTACGCTCTTTATCACGTGATTATACTCTATTAAAAACTGTATTCTTTAAAAACTAAAAATATGTTGCTCGTTAAAATTTTCTGCGAGTATTCTGTAAAGTATCCAAAATATAAAAATAACTTTTTCTTCTTCTTCTTTATAAAATGCATAAACTGTAATCTGCAATTTACTCGCGTTTTTTTTTTTATTTTTTTTTTAGCGGAATTACTAATGATTATGAAAAATTTCTACGAAGTTGGTTTTTGCGTTTCTTTGGCGTGGAAATCTCTAGAGAAACGTAGTAATAAATGTCAAAGTCTAGCGACACAACATTTATTCAAAAAAATTGTGCTAAATCTTACTTTTAATGATTGAAACCCAACTGGGATCGAACCAATATGTCTGATGTACTTTAATTCTCGGTAAAGTTAAATGGCATAACATTATATAGGTGGAATGCTTCAGAAAGTCTTTGGAATGTGTAGTCAACACTTCGTAATGATTTTCATCTCTTCGCTTGCAAAAGATGGCATCGAATTTCACGTTCCTCAGAATTCTCTCCTCTCCGAATCACGAATTTAATTATTTTAAATTAAATTAAATTTTATGAATAACAATAAACTTTACTTCATCAAAGAATCGCTTTTTTTTTTTTTTTTTTTTTTTTTTTTGCTCTTTAAGTTTAGAATAAAAATACTGTATATTCTTATGAAGTGATGTGTAG